>APFE031274099.1:59666-124335 GCA_000404065.3 Pinus taeda | reverse complement strand
GAACCAAGAGGGCCAACCTGAGTCTTGCGCTCGATTCCCTCTCCTTCTTGATAGAGTTTTGCTGCTCGCTCTTTGTCTGCTCAGCTTCAAAAAGGACTTGTAGAATCAGAACAACATACTACTATGCAAGAAACAAGGATCTAAATTCACAAATAATGTAGGATCAGATGTACATTAACCCTATACAAGCACATATAAATGAATACACCAGGATATGGAAGGAAACAAGAATAGCTTTATTCAGATAAAAGTAGCAAGAGGTTTACAACCATGAGCAGCTCTGACCCAGCATCATCCTCCAGCTAAGAAGCCCTTCTTTCACCTCAAGCAAAGCAAAATCACCCAACACTGTGAATGTACACAAGAATACTGACAACACTATTCTATAGATTACAAAATTCCAGCCCCTGGATCTCTGTGATGAGGGATCCATATATAGATGATTACAGAGAGGTGAGTCATCTTTTGGGATCTTGATTAGTGTCTTCTCTCTGATAGTTCTTGCTTTCACTTGGAGAATGATGATCTCTTATTCATCCCTGGTCGAAAATGGAGAGGCAAGTATCAGAGGGGAAGCTTCTGGAAGATTCCATGATCTTCCACCTCGCATTTTTGTCCCTGCCATTTGTCCATTCCTGACCATCACATCCTATAGAGGAGCAAATCAGTATGCATCGCACCCTGTACATTGGGAAGGTGATATGCATCACACCCCCTGCATGGAGCTTTTAGTATGGTCCAGTTTTGACCATTTATGAGCAGTTTTCAGTGGAGAACTTCTGGGAGATGATGTAATCAGTTGACCTTGTTCCTTTAGGCAGTTAAGCAACCCTTTTGGGGACTTAAGAGCCCTCAGTTTATGGACATTTGTGATTGGGGTTGAAGTGCCCAAAAATGTCTATAACAGTTTTGCAGGAGGATTTAAGCGAGGTGATTGAGCAAGGGACCAACCCTTGCCTATTGGAGGATTTTTGGCAGAGTTTCAGGCAGATTTCTAGAGGGGTTTCTTCAGTGGTAGCGCAGAGCATTGGGGAACTGCGCAGATCCCCAAGGGGTTGATTTTCGGGGGTCAGCGTTTCCAGGAAATCTTTCTGGTTTTTTCTAGGTTTCTTGAGTAGTGCCCAATTCTAGACTTTCGGCATTTTCCGCAGAGGGGAACATCCCCAAATCCTAATTTGATTTTTAGCAGCAGTAGCAGCACGACAGTTCTCCAGCAGCTTCCACGCAGTTCTGAGAGAGGCCATTCTTTGTTATTTTGAGTGTATTTCTTCACTTGCCTTGTGCAAGTCGAGGTGCCATCTTTCTGATCACCTCCTGTACTCATTTTATTACTCAGTATAATAAAATGGCTTAGCATTTCTCGCTGCATTTCTTGAGTATCTGCTTATATTTCATGTTTACATTATTATATGCTGCACCACTATTATTTTTATCATTTTCAGCTTCCCAGTTATTATATCATTTGCACATATTTGGTTGGAGTTTTGTTGGGGTTTGAGGAATATTCCTAAACGGGATATTACAGACTTTCTGGCAGAAAGTTCTCTGAGGAGAAAATTTCCCTTCTAAGTGTCTTCGTTCTTTTCCTGCGAATTTCTACCCCGGTAGAAACTGCACCCTTCAAGCACTGCATTGAGGCTCTGCATTACTCCCTCTGCCTCTGCAAGCTTATGAACTGAAAATCGTACCTCTCTGTCGTCTCACTCAAAGAGAGATTTCCTCGGATCTGCTTCTTGACAAGGAATGCACAATCCCTTCAAGGGGATTCGAATTGCTGCCAAGTGCAGCCCTCGGCCTCACTATTCAACACTGGATCTGCTCTTCCTGTTTCAGAATCAACCCTCTGATACAGTGTGAAAATTCCAACTACTAAAGGAACCCCTATTGCAACAAATCTGAATCTACTTCACCTACTTGATTTTTAAATTACATTCATCAAGTTATTCTTCTAAATACTGAAGCAAATTACCTCTGCAGCCTACACTAATTAAATATTTGATCTCATGAAACATAAAACAGAGCAAAGAACAAGATACATCGGACACACTTATTTTTAGACACAATAGTCCTCAGAAAAACCCAATGCGGGAAAATCGGTTCAGCAGTTCTGAGGGTTTTATTATTATGCAGGAGAAGTATCTGAATACAAATCTAGGATGCTCATCTAGCAATCCTTTATAGAAAAAGTACTGGCGGAAAATATGAGTGAGTTTTTACCTCACTTCACCTGATAGAATTCTGGCTGATCCAACACAAGACTGGCTGAGCCCCAGCTATTTCTGTGTTGGCCTTGCGTAGGCTTTGCATTAGCCCTACGTCAGCTTCTCTGCCCTCTGCGTCAGTTCTTCTGGCTGTTCCGACAGTTCCGACGATTCCGGATTCTACGTGACAAGCAACTTTTCTGTTTTGCATTGGCCCTTCTGGCTCTGCATCAGGACTGCGTAGGCCCAGACTGGCCCAACGTTAGCCTTTCCTGGCTACTGCGCTGCCTCTTTGCAAGCTCTCTCTGCCACTTTGTCAGTATTCTCCGGAAAGTCCTCTCGGATTCTCACTGCCCCTCTACTGCTGAATGATCATTTAGTTCGAATTTCTCAGCTTCCTAGCCCCATAAATCGAACTCTAGATCAATTCTCTCTCTCTCTCTCTCTCTCTCTCTCTCTCTGTTTTGAAATGAACCCCAAGCCTCCATTTTATACTTTTCCTGTTGAGTCTTCAACGACCGAGATTATGTCTCTAATCAATGACTAAGACTAAAACATGACTTGATCTTCTTTCTAGATCATTCTCACTCATATTTTGATTAATACCCATTAATATTTTAATTTCCCTAAGTTTAGACTTAAGCACTTTATTAAAAATATTAATTGTTTTAATAAAATACAATCTAGGTGGAATTTCACCAAACAATTTTGGGTTCTTTAGAACTCATGTGCCGTAGCCTCTCCACCAATTTTCATGGCTAGAGCACTTCTGATGCTACCAAAAACTAACACTCCAAACTATTTACCATCAAGAACATTGGACAAGTAGCTAGTCTCAAGAATGAACTAAGAACAATAAAGATGACACTGTCTCTTCTTATTTTGTAAGCATCTACCGAATAAGAGATGAGCTCCAAGCCATTGATGAAGTTATACTAGACAAAGAGCTTGTGATTGATGCACTATTAGGTCTACCAAAATCATGGAGTGCCTTTGCATCAGGTATTAGCAGTTGGAAAGAAACACCATCCTTTGAAGAAATGTGGAATGCATTTGTCAAGAAGAAGTTCGCATCTCATTAGCAAATAATAAGGAAGATGAAGAGAATAACACATCCAATGCATATTCTGCTCACTACAAGAAAAAGGGAGGACACAAGAAGTTTAAAGGACCAAAGAAGAAGATTGACCTATCCAAAATAGAGTGTTTTCATTGTCATAAGATGGGACACTACAACAATCAATGTCCTGAAAATCCTAAAAGTAAGAACAGAGAAAGAGAACATGCTACATTTGCAGATGAAGCTCCCCCTAAGAAGAACAAGGCTGAAGAATCTGAAGTCAAAGAATTATATTATTGAGTCTTTTAGGGATATTATCCCTTGCATATCCTTCACTTATAACATAGACTATTGTTTTAGGTTTTGTAAAGTTTTTTTTTTTTTTTTTTAAATGTTTTGAATTTATAGAGTTTATAAACCTAATGTGCCTTGTTAGAAATATTTGAGTTGTTTTGATAAGGTGTAGACATACCTCATAAGATTGAATTGATGAAAAGATTAAGTATCCATGTTCTTTATTTCCTTATGATTGATTTCCTCTATACATCTAGCTTTGTTTCTATTGCATACTTATAAATTCTTTTCCTTGGTAAGAAAGCTTGCAGAAATACATAAGGACTATGGTTAGATTCAGAGGGAGACATCAAAAGAAAAGTCTTAAATAAAGAAAACTCTACAAGGTTTGTTAAAGTAAAACTCAAGATATGTTTTTAGATTACTTTTTTTTGTTGCAAATCTTTTTCATATAAGGTATGATCTTTCTTCATTTGGAATTTGCTTTATATTAACTCTTTCATGTCTAGGGTTTGCTATAGAATCATTAAGATTCTATATTGTTAGGGTTATTAATCTCTAGATTGAATCTACCCTTATCACACTATCTCTTGTTGTTTTGCTCATTTTGATGAAACCGTAACATTTAGGGTTCACTATGAAACACTAGCCTTTTGATGCTTAGGGTATGTTAATAATAAAACCCTAGTCTACTTAGGGTTTGTTGATAAAGTTTAGATCTCATGATAAAGTCCTACTCTCTTGATGTTTGGATTTGTTGATGTTATGAAACCCTAGCCTTTCAGGGTTTGTTGTTGATGTCTAGGTTTTATGGTAAAACCCTAAATCTTAGGGTTTGGTAAATTAGAGTTTATGGCAAAACCTTTGTAGTAGTTAATGTAAGATCCTAGGTATGAATCCCTAGGTGTATATGTTTTTGTTTGCTTAAAACACTTGTTTGGTCGAGTTATTGTATATCTAACATTAAAGTTTTATGTATCTAGGGTTTTCTATAAAACCCTAGTAAAAATTGAAATTAGATTCTAGGGATGAGAATGAAAAACCCTAGAAGTATAATTCTTTTGCTATGATTATAATGCTAATTTGATTATTAATGTCTATGTTTTAGTTTTGCTAATAAAATCTAGGGTTTACGACAAAACCCTAGTAGAGATTGATATGAAATTCAAGGGCATGATAATGAAACCCTACATATAAAATATGATTGAAATGCGAACTTGATATAGTTGCTGACATCTAAGGCTTTAATCTTAAAGATGGAATCTAGGGTTTGTGACAAAAACCCTAGCATAGATGGCTGTGAAAGTCTAGGGTGTGAAAGATGTAACCCTTGTTGATTATGGACCTAACTAGGTTTAGGTTTTGGATATCTAAAGTTTGATAGTTTTGATTGTAATAACATGTTAACCCTATTTTGATAAAGTTAACTTCATGCTACTAATTAAGGATGACTTGATAATAATGATGAGCATGATGGAAAGAGGGAGTTGTAAGAATGATGATGACATTAAAAATGAATAGATGATCTTGTTGCCATAGAAGGAATGATGTTCTTGAAGAAATGAAGTTTTGAAACGTTGAAGTTTCTCCGATGATACGATAATACAAATAAAAGAGCATGTATGACTGGAAGAAAGAGGTTTTGTTATAAAGAAGAAGCTTGGATAAAGAAAGGGTATTTCTCCCAGTTAATATGGAGGACATATTGTGACAACTATAGTAAAAGACCTTAAAGAAAGAATGAAATCGGAGAATAGCTAAAGCACTACAGATAGTTGATTGATGAAGTTATAAACAAAATTTAGATATTCTGGAAGAAGTGCCAAGGTTGAGTTTGGTGCTAAAATTGAAGAAGGAAACTTTTGACGAGATGTGTTTTATGATGATGACCTAAGCAACATCAAAATATTTGAAGACCTCGAAGGTTTGTGCTAACTTGTATATATTTGAAAGTTTATATCTAATTGGGGTTGTGATTGTACATGCATATCTCTCCATAAGAAGGTTGAACATCTTAGAAGCATGCTTGGACTGGTGGATTTATCTGATTTAGTTTATAGGCAAAGATGAAGCATTTTGGGCTTGGGAGGACATCTGGCCGGCCTATGATGTCTAGATCTCAAAGTAGGGAGGGTATCGTTGGTCTTGTGTAGCTCTGACCTTGTAAACGATGTCTAGATTCCTATGGGTAGGAGTTAGAATTGAAGCCTGCTGGTATCTATAGTGGCTAAAGCTTGGAACACACCTTAGCCCCAACTGGTTACATACTTTGGTCAAGTATCTAATCTATAGCATTGTGTGTGCTATGACTCTTCATGGAACATATCATTTTGAGTTCATCTGTCTACTTATGTATATATGTAATTATGAATATCTCCCTAGTTAAGAGGGAGTGTTGAAGAATGTAACTAGTGTCGGTCTTCATAAATTGTATTTGAGTCGTGATGTAATGTATTTGTCAAAAGAAAAAGAAAATTTATTCATAAAAGAAAAAATATTATTAAGTTTGGGTTTCATGCTTTGTTTATTATTTTCTAGGTCAAAAGCCTCCATTGTAGGCTTCTAGGGTTTATGTCATGAGTCCTAGTCCTTTTCGTCATTTAATAGACACTTCTTGCGCTTTGTATATCAAGAAAGAAATTTATTTGTGTCAAAAGTGTCATTTGTGCCTCCTCCACCAAGTGGGCCTCAAATAAGTCTAGTCAGCCTCATTAAGGACATTCTATTAGAAAATTAGAAAGGTAGTAAATATTTTCTTGATCTTGATAATTACTTGTGATGTTTCTTATTATTAAGATTATTTATCTCTTCTTTCTTTAGTTCATGAAGCAATTACCAAAAGCAGCAACACATAAAACAATAGACACCAGATGTAGGCACATGCCAGGGCAAAACCCTGCTCGAGGGGAAAACCCAGTCTAGATAATTCTTCCTTTCAAGAGTATTCTTTGAGACTCTTCACCCTAGACCAAGACTAGAATTTCCCTCCACACCAAGTCAGCCTCCCAGAATTTTGAACTCTTCCTAACAACTTTGTTTATGCAGCGACTTACGACAACTGGCAGCTTCCGGCACGAGTGAAACTTGGAAGACTTCGATATCCCAATCTAGGGCACGAAGTAGAGAGAAAGACACCAAAATTTCAATTTTCCTTGTCTCCTTAGACTTCCCCAAACTCACATTCACTTCGGTTTCCTGGCAAAAAACTTCGCACCTTTTCCCAGCTACAAGAGATCTTTTCACTTCTGCCCAACGACAAGTGATTTTCGCACTTCTTCAGCTACAAGAGAATTTGAACTTGATGAGAGAATGATGCTTCAAATAAATTCGATGACCTTCCTTTTATAGGCTTCTTATGGGGTCGAATACGGTCCTTAGGCCGATTTGATCTTCTCTTAGGCCGACATGGTGTGGAGGTTACATAATTCATATTTGACTCCATACTTTTTACATGATTCAAAAGCCCAAGAAGGGTCTTTAAAGGTACAATAACTCTATCGATTCAGATTAAATCTTAGAAGTCCTAAATGGGGACTTTGACCTAAAACATGATGATCTAAGTATGAAACCCATGCTTAAGTCACACTAATAATAATAAAAATTCTTTTCTTTATTCTTTTGACAAGTACATTACATAATGAATCAAGTACATTAATGAAGATCAAACATAGTTACATTTTCTAACACTCCCTCTTAACTAGGGAGGTATTCATAATGTACAAATATAATGGAAGATCTCAAACTAAATGAACCATGAAGAACTTTAGGCACCGCAATGCCATGGACTGGATTCCTGACCAGGGAAATCTATCCAAACTGTCACTCAACAGTTTAGGCACCGCAATGCCATGGACTTGATTCTTGACTAGGGCAATCTATTTAGGTGGGATTAAGATGGACTCAAGCTTTCAGCCCTTGTAGGTACCCTCAGGCTTACTTGCTAACCATCAACCCAAAAAATCCAGGTGTGTATCCAAAGTAGATCTCAATAACCAACACCACCTTTCCAACTTTGGGACTCAGACATCAACACAAAGTGTCAGTCAGATGTCTTCCCAGGCAATGCTTCACTCACAAAGCCTCAACACCCCTTGATCTGGCAGTTCAAGAATGACCAATCTCTCCCAATCAAACTGATTGGTAACCAACATGCTATCAAATCCTTCGAGAGATTCACTTGTATAAACACAACCCCAATCAATAATATACTATCACATGTACATAATCAAATACAAACCTTCGGGATCTTTCAGACAACTTGATGTTGCTTCTCTACTTTCCATAGTAGAACTATCAATCGAATCTTTGACAGAGGATTCCTTAATCATATGTTTTCCTTCCTACTTTTCATGCAACAACATATCCTTCGAAATTCATTCTTCAATTAATACCAAGCTATGCCCTCCCTCTCAACCAAGAAGCACCTCTTTATTCAGACTCCATCTTAATCTTAGGGAGATCTCTTCTATTCATGCTTCCTTCGAGAGATCAACTTCTTCCTTTTCAACATCGGAGAACCTTTCGTGGCTTCCAACCATTTCATCAAAGTTATTATCACCCTGATCATGCTTATCACATCAATGAACATCTTCACCTAGTTGAAGATTGTGTACCTGCACAACTTCAATAGCAAGTACAACCAAATCTATAGAATCATGACGTTAGCCATATCAAAATCATGAAAGCATTTCATATTTATACTTATCAGATACCCAAACTCAACTACAAACAAGAGACATATACTCTTCAACATCTTGCGAGGCACTTTGTTATACACCCTAGGCTACCTCATAACAACATTCATTCCATCTAGGGTTTCAATATGTCTTCCAAAGGTATGACATACCTTACTACAACATATAGCAAACCCAAGAAACAATTTACACAAATATAGATCTATAAGGCATCTAACAACCTTTCAAAATACATATGTTAGACTTCTCTCTAGGGATTCATACAAAACCTAGATTTCATACAAAAGAATTAATCAAAGTCAATCACAACTTAGTCACTGACCAACCTCTACCCTAGATTTTCAATCAACCATCAAGCAGTCACTAACACGACCAACTACCACTAGGGTTAGTTGCAAACTCTAGATTTTTGATCAACCATCAATCTCAACCAAAAATTCAAATTTCAACAATCTTTCACAGATCTCAAATTATCATAAGTCATCATATATCAAAGATTTATACTTTGACTAAGGTTTAAATCCAAAACCCTAGAATTCCAATTTCACAATCTCAACAAATCTCAAATTATCATATTCCAGAGATTTTACTTTGACTAAGGTTCAACTCCAAAACCCTAGAATTCTATTTTCATAATCTCAACAATCATGAAATACATAGATCTCAGATTGTTATATTACACACATTAGACAATGTTACTACTAGGATTTAACTACAAAACCCTAGATTTTCATTTTCCAACAATCATTTAAATAGATTTCAGATTGTTATAACATAGAATTTTAACTTCACTAGCGTTTAGCTACAAAATCCTAGATTTCCAAATATCATCATCCTAGAATCATAGACAAGGATTTCCATTAAATCCTAAGACTTATGACTATCAATGACTAGGTCAACCCATGTATCTAGGAATTCATAATCAATCATTAGCATGTCATAT
This sequence comes from Pinus taeda, assembly GCA_000404065.3. Lineage (NCBI taxonomy): Eukaryota > Viridiplantae > Streptophyta > Pinopsida > Pinales > Pinaceae > Pinus > Pinus taeda. The sequence continues at coordinate 115,143 of APFE031274099.1, read as the reverse complement.
GTCCAACAATATTAATACATCTGACCTAGACCAAGTTGGGGTTTCAACCAAAAGGACATATCCATACATGCTTAGATTTCATCATCATGCAAATACATTTCATATCATGTGTTATTCAAACCCAACTTCACAAATGTCAATAGGTGACACACAACCATCTTGATTACACTAGGGTTTGATTAGACAAACACACACATACCAAGGAAATAATTTCTAAGACAATATAAGGGTCTTGCTCACACATTCCACCAAACCCTAATGAGCTAGGGTTCCAATGTAGAAACATAGCAAACCCAACATAACCAAAACTTCGAAGGTTGTAGGATTTTAAACCTTATCATTCAACACTAACAAGTTATGTTTTCCTGATCATACCAAAATCCTAAACATGACACCATCAATAAAATTTCAACTAGCATTTCACAACATCCCTAAGCAGTTTAGGGTTTCAGACATTCACAATAGCACACCCTTCGGTTAGGGTTTTCCAGAACCTGTCTAGGGTTATACATAATCAATCAAAAATATGAGTGGGGTGGGTAGATTTATCAAGAGATGATTCACCCAAACAAGAATCACGAAGATTCAATATAGCTAGTCATAACAAAGTTAGTAATACATCATCAACTTAATAATCCTTTCAATCACTGTATTTAAAGCATACCTTTGATTCTTGACTAACCTTGTCTTGAGAGATCCTCCTTCTAGCAAATGTTTCCCTAATTGAGACAACAGAGGGAGAAAGGTGATTAGTATTTAATATAATCAAAACACTATATGAGTACATGAACCCAAAACTGAAAAGACATGAAATACTTATCTTTGGGAGTTGTTGGGGGCTCCCTCTAAAGCTTGAGGGATACCTACAAACCTATAAAAACAATAAAACTGTATTTTCCAAAATATATTAAAAACTATAAATTCTAAAACATATAAAACAAAATATCAAAAGCTATGAGCAAAGGACTTAATAGTATAAGTCCCTAATGTCGGGTTCTTCGAGCTTGACTTTCTTTGAGTCTCCTTCTATAGTAAGGTTGGCTTGATCCCTTCCTCTCTTCTTATTCTTTCGATTCTCGGGACAATCACTCTTGTAGTGACCCTTCTTATGACATTGATAGCACTCTATCTTGGACATGTTTGTTAATCAGTGGTTGTCATTGATGTCAACCCAAGGAGCACCAGGGGCTACCCCGCTATTGCATGAGCTTTTTGACTTGGCAACTTACTCTATTTTGAGTCAAGGATCTTCTAAATGGATTCTACTCGTCGAGATGTTTCCGTTGATATATGGCATGCCATGTAATTCTTCATGGTTTGAGAGATATTCGTGTTTGAAGTTAGTAACCCCAGTTAGTGGGCTAAAAGCCTATGGGGTTGTGGCATGGCACTTATAATTGGTTGTGGTCATTGAATATTCAATAATTAATAATATTTTTTTTGCTCTTAAAATCCCTCCAACATTCACTTGTTGAGGACCCTCTCAACTTTCATATAAATAGTAACCCTCATATCCTCCTCTAGTAGGGATTTTGTGGCTTCAAACAGGTCATCGTGGCATTTTCGCTATAACTTTTTTTTGCGAAGCTTCAGAAGCTGAAATGAAAACCCATTTGAGCCGAAATCTTGATGAACCTCGTGACCGAATTTCAGAGCTTGGTTTGCTACATTTTCAGAGATATGATCTGGGGAAGTTAGGGTTTTTGCAGGCTCCCGAATTCTATGTCAAACAAGTGCATTGGGAAAATTGTCATCACTTCCTCTTTTAGCATTGGATTCAAATTTCGTAAATAGTGGCAGAAAGAGGTCAAACTGTAGTTTGTTAGATATTGTTTTCAGGGCTGAAGGTTGCAACAGTGACACGTGGCACTTCGTACAAGTTCGCTCTACTGAACCAGCCTATAATTAGGTCATCGTGGGATATTGGGCATAAATCTTTCTTGAAGAATCCAATCTTGATCAAACCCATGGGGTTGGAAAAAGGACTCAAAGGGCTACCGCAGGACGAAATTTCAGAGTCTAGAGATCCGAGATTACATAGATACAACAGATTCAATATTGAGATCCTAGAAGGCAAGAAAAAGCATGCTTTCAAGGATCACCGCAGTAAGCACCACACATCAACAGTCAAGAGTAAGTCTCCTACAGCAAGGTATGTATGATTAGTGTTTACATTTGAATTTTGAGTATCATCTCTGACATATGTTTTTGCAGGACAACGTAAGTATATACAGGGTCTCGGTTATATCTCTATGTCTCTATATGTCACAGTGAGTTTTGATACCACATTTCAGATGTCTTATCCTTGATACTACACATTTGATGCTACATATTCTTGATGTTACACCAAGTATGCTAAATCTATATGATGTTGTAAGTTCATGTTACTTGTCCTGTCATAGTTGATAGAATGGTCTCTGTTGTTGTACTTAGAACTTGGTCCATGTCAAGTCTATGGTCTGTCATCAGTTTTTATTGTATGTATCTTTAGGTCAGTTTTGGATATAGTCTTGCATAGAGTCCAGGCCTATATCAAGAGTGGGAGTCTTTTGTCTACTGCTGCAACAAGTCAACAACAAAAGTGACAAGATTGTAAATTTAATTTGTATTTATTGATTATTATGCACTTATATGTGTTTTGTAGGCAGAGGTAAGTTGAAGGGTATTTTGTTTTGTTTTGGGATTGGTTTCACCAGGCAAATTTTGCATGCAGGTAGAAGAAGATTAAAGTACAACGTTAAGCAAGAATTCAAGAGCAGAAGTATCAAATCAAAGGAAGGATTGCAACGGGACATCCTTGAAGACATGACAACCATCAAGATATTGTGAAGTATTGTTAAGGCCAAGAGTCATCATTGTAAAGTTGTAAAAGAGTCATTTGTAAAAGTGTCATCATTATAAAGTTGTAAACGAGTCATTTGTAAAAGACTCATCATTGTAAAGGTTGTAAAAGAGTCATTTTGCCTAGAGTCGAAGTTGCAGTGTTGGGAGGTATAGGAGTCACTGTTGGGATGAAGTCATGGTTGGGTTGCAGGGCATAGAGTGATTGGGTATTTGGTCAAGTGCACGAAAATCATTGTACATCTTATTGTATTGTGGATGGTTTTCCTTGGTTTGGGAATCCATAGTCTTGTCTTATTTCAGTCATTATAGGGTGGCAAGAAGGTCCTAGGCAGGTGTATGAAGTCGCCTACAAGTTGGAGCCTGTGAACACTTCAGGGGCGCAGGGTGGTGCTAGGGCGATTTGTGGGTCATTAGGGTGTTGGGGCGTGCTTCTAGTGGGAGCTGGAGAAGAATGCTTTTCTAGAATTCTAGAGAGTTGTTGCTTTCATTTCAGTTGGGGTTGAAGATTAAAGAATTTATTAGAAAAGCATTCGGTGGTTTTTGACCTGGAGGGGGTTTTCCATCTAAAATTCTTGTGCCTACTGTGTTCTTTAATTTATTGTTATTACTACATAAACATTAATAATAATTGAAGATTAACTAATGCTCTGAAAAGATTTAAAAGTGCTAATTTCTAAGGAATATTGGTTCACCCCCCCCTCTCGGTATTTCCAACACATGTCAACTTTCTTCCTTGGTCCCTTCAATCTCTTTCCTTTATGATGAGAAACATAAGCATTTGATACTCCTTCAGGATTGGTAACCATTGAGATCCTTAATTCTTCTTGACTACAAGTGGTCCATAATTCTTCAAAGGTGGGAGCTACCTTCCAATTGTTGAGACCTGTAGCAGATGCATCCCAAGAGGGTGGCAATCCTAATAGAGCAATGATCACAAGTTCTTTGTGCGGAACAATCTCATCGATGGCCAAGAGATCATCCCTGAGTCTAGGTACCTTCACAAATAAGTTTGCCACACTATCTTCTTTAGTCATCTTCGTAGTCCTCAACTCATTCTTCAAACTTGCTACTTGACCATGTTCTTAATAGTGAACAACTTCGACAAGGCTTCATACATCTCCTGAGCATGATCGATGTTAGCTATGAATGGGACAAGATTGTCTTTTATCCCTTCTACCATGAGAGTCATGGCCACCAATTCTAAATCCTTGAATTTCACTTTGTCGGCATCACTGACTTCTTCTGTAGGCTTCTTTACATTTCCTTTTACCAAATACAATACCTTGTTCTTCTCGAGGATTAGATCAATCCTCTTCTTCCAGGATTTAAAGTTAGATGCTCCTTCAAGTATGTTCTCACCCTTGATTGAGTTAGACATCTTCCTTGAATATAATCGACTCCTTCCTCAAGATAATACCTATGAATGAATCAAGTGCTTGAGACTGCCTTTTTCTTCCTTCTTCACCAAAGCTTTGATACCATGTTAGAAAATCGGAAAGGTGGTAAAGATTTTCTTGATCTTGATAATTACTTGTGATGTTTCTTATTATTAAGATTCTTTATCTCTTTTTTGTTTAGTTCATCAAGCAATTACCAAACGCAACAACACATAAAACAATAGACACTAGATGTAGGCACCAACCAGGGAAAAACCCCCCTCGAGGGGAAAACCCAGTCAAGATAATTCTTCTTTTCAATAGTATTCTTTGAGACTCTTCACCCTTGACCAAGATTAGACCTTCCCTCCACACCAAGTCAACCTCTTAGAATTTCGACCTCTTCCTAGCAACTTTGACTATGCAGCAACTTACAACAACTGGCAGCTCTCGACAACAGTGAAACTTGGAATATTTCCCCAATCTAGGGCACGAAACAGAGACAGAGAGAGACACCAAAATTTCCATTTTTCTTGTCTCCTTAGATTGCTCCAAACTCACATTCACTTCGGTTTCCCAACAACAAACTTCGCACCTTTTCCCAGCTACAAGAGTACTTTGCACTTATGCCCAACAACAAGAGAATTCGAACTTGATGAGAGAATGATGCCCTAAATGAATTCGATGACCTTCCTTTTATAGGCTTCTTGTAGGGACGAATAGGGTCCTTAGGTTGACTTGATCTTCTCTTACGCCAACATGGTGTCGAGGTTACATAATTCATATTTGACTCAATACTTAAACTTTTTTACATGATTCAAAAGGCCAAGAAGGGTCTCTTTAAATGTACAATAGCTCTATAGACTCGGAATAAATCCTAGAAGTCCTCATTGGGGACCCAAGCATGAAACCCATGCTTTAATAAGTCACAATAATAATAATAATAATAATAATAATTCTTTTCTTTATTCTTTTGACAAGTACATAACATAATGACTCAAGTACATTAATGAAGACTGAGCATAGTTACATTTTCTAACACATTCAACCACACAGAAGGACTATAAATAAGAAACCACTCGACCTCATTTGGACAATCAATCAAGAAAGTTCGATCTGCAATCGCAGGAGGAAGAAAGAAGAGTGAAATACCTAGAGAAGAAGGAGAAAACCCTAGCAAAGTAGGAGACATTTATCAAGCAAAAGCAAGCCGAAATTCTCTCTCCTCTACCACATGTGTGAGTTTTTGGACTATTGCAGGAAAGCCGAAGTTGGAATTCTGTAGTAGGGCCAAAATTCTAAAGCTGGTAGGGCTGAAATCTGGGTTGTTGTAGCATTAAAGCAGTTTGACTAGGGTTGACTATTGAAGTTTGTATATTCATCTTTAGAGTATGACTTGGTGGATAGGAGGAGGTTATCTATCTAGGTCTAAGGTCTTGGATTGTCTCAATTTGATTTTGAATCTACTAGTAGAAGAGTTTGAATGGGTTTTCCCCTTCATAGGGGTTTTCCCATAGTTGAGTGCCTATATCTAGTGTTATTGATCTTCATGCTTTTGATTTGATGATTGCTTGATGAGAAGAAGATAAAACAAGAACATAATGAAGGCTAATAAGAATACAAGAATATTCCATGTAATTGTCAACATAAGAAAATCTTTCTACCTTTCTGATTTTCTAACACTAGGGTTAGTGCATTGGGATTTGCAAGTTGCCTTCAGAACCATGAACTATTGGAAAATGTGAAGCTACCGTGATGAAGAATTGTGACATGATGATGACGCCAAGGCCAAGGAATCCCTACAGTGTTTGTAAGACAACCATGTGGGGAACAAATAGGTGCATCGGGATTAAAGGGAACATTGTTATTTTTTGTATCTCAGATAGATGTTCTAGTCTTAGATAGTGTTTATGAGGCTAGGAACATAGGTCGATAATTATCTCCAATACCCAGAAAATATTCCTAAGTGAAATGTCTTAATTAGATTTAATTAGCCGGTTTTTAATTATTTTCCTAAGTCTAACCTACGGAAATGGGTTAATTAATTGAAATTAATTGAGACAAATCGGTTTTGCTTTAGTGACTTCTAGAAAAGTGATATGAGGAAGTCAAATTAATCTTAGCCATTGATTGGAGTTGGATCATGGCCATTGCTTTGTCAACAAGGGATTATAAGAGGAGATCGATGGGGCCTTTGGAGATCACTTGAACAAACAAATTTGCTGTGATAGCAAGGACACAATGATAGCGTGGGAGACACCAACAGTAGGCAGTAACAATGATTGAGATTGTCTTACTAGAGAGGGATTCTTCACAATGATTTCCAAATTCTCAGTGACAGAGGAAGATCATTTTATCTGTAGAGGCCGAGTTCCTGCAGCCAATGCGAATTGATTTAGTGAGGCTGAGTTGCCAGAGCAAGTGCGAATTTTCCAGTGTGATCAATTTGCATAGGAAAAGCCGAGTTTCCAGTGAAGTTCAAAATTCCAGTGGAGGTCAAGTTATTTTCCTAGAAAGTGAATTTTTAGAGAAGCTAAGTTATTTGCCAGAAACACACTAGTTGGATTGATTCAGGGTCATAGACAAGGGACAAATTGATTTATAGGGGCCGAGATGTTTCCAAGAGGTCAAATAAACTTGCAGAAGTGAAGAAATTAATTTTCCAGAGCTTTTCCAATGTTAGGTAAGTAGTTTATGTAATTCTCAAATTTCTTAAGAAATAATGTAGATCCTCATCCGCAGAAATGGTTTTCCCTTTGGGGTTTTTCCAGGGACTATTTTGTCCAAAAATATCAATGTCCAATTTTTGTGCGTGTTATATTTTCTCAATCCCTGTGATTAATTTTTGGTTAAATTGCAGTTGTGTTTTTATTTAGTATTCGCAGTGAATTAATTTCCAGAAGACAAATAATCTACAAAGATTGAAGAATAATAATCGGTAATTGCAATAGGATTTTCACATGGTATGAGAGCAACTTAGTGAAGTGCATATTTGAGGACAGAACAGGCTTAGTGTAGGACACACAGGGAGAGAAATTGAGGGTTTATAAAACCCAGTTCCAACTTCTTTAGATTTATTGGGGTTTTGTCTAGTTTCCGAGGGCTTTCAGAAATGGCTTTAGCTGGATTAAGAGATCAAGACAGATTAGATGGACCTTCTAACTTTGGTGTCTGGAAAGCCAAAATTTCTTTGTTGCTGGAAGAGAATGGTCTCAAAGAATATGCGACCAGTGTTGTAGCTATACCAATAGATCCAACATAGCTCATAGCATACAAGAAGGAAGATGCCAAGGCGAGAAGAATAATTCTTGATGGGGTTAAGCATCATATCGTTCCACATATCACAGATTTAGACACAACGAAGAAGATGTGGGATGTCATTCTAAAACATTTTGAGGATGCTACCATAAATATGAAGTTGATTCTTAGGGAGAAGTTGAGAAATACCTAGATGAATAAGGGAGAAATATTGTTAGTTACCTCACTAGAGTTTGACTTGTCAAGGATGAATTGGTATTTGTCGGAGATCAGTTAACTGATCATGAGCTCATGAGAATGACCTTGAATGGGTTCTCAAAGCAATGAGATGTATTTGTTTAGGTGATCAATGGCAACAGGAACAGTAAGATCCAAAATCATGAGGATGAGGAGAATGTGGCCCTATCTGGAAAATGCAAAGCCAAGAAGGGCTCTAGTAAAGGGTCCAATGGAGGGAAGAAGAAAAAGGACTCGAGTAAAATCAAGTGTTTTGGATGCGGTCAAGAATTACACTATGTCAATCAATGTTTGAATAGGGAGAAGGGTGACAAGAAGAAGAAGCGACAAACAATAGATTCAATGGATATTGACGAGCTATCTTTGCGACTAGAGGATGGTTTCCTTGTCATAGGTTGCCTCTATAGCTCTACCTCTACAGGTGCTTGGTATATTGACAGTGGAGCGTCATGTCACATGACAGGGATTAGAGAACACTTTTCCAATTACCGGGAAGAGGAGATAGGCTTCTAGATTAAGATGGGAAATAAATCCAAGTGTGCTCCAGTTGGGAGAGTGAGAGTTACCTTTTAGAGGGAGTCAGGTAGGCATACTAATGTTACAGGTGCGCTGCATCTGCCAAGTTTAGGAACGAACCTGATTTCAGTTTCAACTCTTCAGGATAAGGGATATGATGTGTACTTTTGAGGGTCGAAGGTTTAGTGACTTTGAGCAACAATAGTAGCAGAGACATGGGAGAATTATGGCTTAGGAGGATGGGACATATCCATCATGGAGCACTCAAATTGCTCAAGGAGACCGTGATAAGAGTTCTAGAAATAAGCACAGAATACGATAACGTGTGCAGGGGGTGCGTGCTTGGGAAGTTCGCGAAAGCAACATTTCCAACTAGTGACAATAGAGCCAAGGGTATGCTAGACCTAATATATTCTGATATATCTGGTCCATTAAGGGTTATGAGTATTTCATGACCTTCATTGATGACTACTCTAGGAAGACCTGCATATAGTTCTTGAAGATAAGGGATGAAATCTTCAGTCGCTTACAATAGTGTAACGCTCTTGTGGAGAACATGACATGGAGAAAGATAAAGGTTTTTTTGCATAGATAGTGGAGGCGAGTACATTGAGAAGGCCTTCAACGAGTTTTGTGCAAAGGAGGGCATCACGGGAGAGTGGACAACTCCATACACCTTACAGCAAAATGGGGTTGCACAAAGAAAGAACATGTCGATAGTTGGAGCAGTGAGGGTGATGCTATATGACCAGGACATGCCTTGATATCTCTGGGCAAAGGCATGTAGTACAACAATATACATTCAAAACAGGGTCCCTCACAAGGCGTTGGGGAAGACGACACTTGAGGAGGTGTTCACAGGAAAGAAGCTAGAAGTCGGGCACTTTAGGATTTTTGGCGGCATAGCTTATTGTGACGTTCTAGATGACAATCGCACCAAGTTGGATTCGATTGCAGAGAAGGGATATTTCGTTGGCTACAGCGAAATGTCCAAGGCATACAGGATCTACATTCTAGGTAGCAGGAAGATTATCGTGAGATGGGATGTAAAATTCCAGGTGGAGAAAGCTTTCAAGAGATATCGCGAGTTACCAATAGTTGATCAGAGTGAGTTAGCAGAAGCTCCAAGGGATGAACAAGGATCTCAGGCTTAGGGCACTAGTATGAGTACAGTGACTAGTATAGACACAGATACAGTTGTAGAGGAGAGTTCACAACAAGTGGTGCAACAACAACTGGATGAGGAGAATGAAACTCCAACCACCACCAGTGGGAGAAGAAACATAAAGGTGCTTCAAATGTTGGGAGATGAGCAGGAATTTGTGCGAGCTCCTAGATTGAGCACCAGGGAGAAGAGACTACCAAAACGGTATTCAGGGCACAAGGCGTTGATGAGTGAGCTCATTGACAGTGAGCCTTCTAGTTATCAGGAGGCTACATAACATTAGGTGTGGCAGGATGCAATGGTGGAGTACAAATCCATCATGCTGATCGATGTGTGGGAGGTCATGCCTACATTGTTGGATAGGGAAGTGGTTGGATCCTGTTAGATCTACAAGATCAAACACGTTGCAGATGGCAGTGTGGAGAAGTACAAGTCTAGGTTCATGGCCAAGGGTTTGGCTCAGAAGGAGGGCATAGACTATGAGGATAATTTTTCTCCAATGGCCAAATATGTGAAAATTCCAATAGCAGAACCCTATGGTAGCAATTGGTATTATTTCTCCTAATTGTTAATTGATTTAACAATTTATTTGCTACGACAAATATCGAAATAAACACATTGCAACCTTCACAAATAAAATACCGTGGGAAAAAATGTGTTGGAAACTGAGAAATGCTAGCACACACATAAAATATGAGGCAATTATTTTTAGACAAATGTGCCCGGAAAAACCCACTCCAAGAAAACCAGTGCAACAGATGAGAGAGTTTTATTTTATTATGCAGCAGTGAAATCTGAGTACAATCTATGGAATGCCCAACTGGCTATCCAAATAGCAAGTAAATTCGGCCAAAATTATATAAGGGAAATTACCCTTCTTTCACAAGCAACCTCGACACGAATTCTCTTCAGAAACTCATCCTTCTGGATCCTCTGCATCAGCCTCTGCATTGCTCTGCGCATACCCTATGACATCAAGCCTCTAAACTACCTCTAATGAAGTCATTTTGTCTGTCTCTGCTGACGAAATCGCTTCTCCGACACTCTAGACCCTCTGCCCGGCCTCTGGAACTGAAAACAAATCTCTCTCCAGCAAAATCGAATTGCTGCTAAAGCAGTTGCGTAGTCCTTTGCGCTACCTCTCTGGGAATAACTCGGCCTCCTTGGTGCTACCTCTTCAAATCTGGAAAACTTCCTCCGGATCACTGTCTCTGCCCCTCACTGACCCAGCTTTGATCTCTAGCTCTTCGACCACTATTGTTGCTCTCTGGAAATCGATCTCCAAGAAAATCGAACTACAAAAGTGTCTTCTCCAAGTGTCCATCGACTTCCTCTTATAATCCACTGTTGGAGCACCAAGGACCAATATTAAAACTTAATTGATGGCTAGGATCATCTTGGAATTGATTCGTGTGAGTTTCTAGATGATTGTCACCTTGACTTAATTAATACTGATTAGTTAACTAGTTTTCCTAAGTTTAGTGTTAGGAAACATTAAAAACTGGTCAATAATCTAGTTAAGTCACTTCTTTGTGGAATTTCCAGAAATGATTTCTGGGTCTTGGATATCTCATGTATTCTATCCTCTCCACCAAATTTCGTGGCTAGAACACATCCGATGCTACAAAAACTAACACTCCCTCTTAGCGAGGAATGTGTTTCAGTGCTGCACACCTTGTCACAATACTCTGTCTCTGTATCATCTCTTGTCACGCTGCTGATGTTTGGTTGCTGCTGCCCACCAACCACTACACAACTCTGATATACGCTGCATCTGTGCTACTACTGACGCCGCCATACTGCTGCCAACATTGCACTTGCATTGCAACTAGCTCTCATCTATTGCTGCTGCAACTGAAAAGCATCCAAAATATTGAATCAACTGTGTTCAGTATGATGCATTTCTCTATCGAGTCTCTAACTGCTACTAGCATCTGCACTGCCATTGAGGAATGTGTGTTGCTTCAAACTCTGCACTGAGCCACTTGCTTTGGTGTCAACACTGCACTGCGCTTCCCAGCCTTTGACTGCTACTAGTCTGCAACTATCACTTTGGTACTGACTGCATCAACTGTTACTGATCCATCCTGCTACTGAATACTTTGGGCCCCCGTAGCCAGGTACTGATCCATGAGGTGGACTCCTCAAGGACCCCACCCAAATCTATGTAGCTCTCTAGGGCTACAACTCCAAGTCACCACACCTCACTCTTGGAGGTATAGCCGCATACATGAAAAATATGATCTACCCATACCGCTGCTGCTACTACATGAATGGGCCTAATCTCTTAGAAATTGAAGCACTTACTTCCATAGGCCTACTCCCTCTAAAGCTAGACTCCCTTTGAGTCTCGATCTCCCTTTGGGAAATCTCTTTGCTCCCTTCTGATAACTCGCACTGTCCTCTTGCACTGGAAACTGGACTACGTAACTCTGCACTAGGAATATTTTGGTTGGAATTGCACCTACATACTACTATTGGGCAATTCACACTGCCTGTGTCACTGTATCTAGCTCTGCAACTGTCTCACATGCACTGGCTGCAACTAGATTTGCAGTTGTAATCTGAATGACTGGCTGCATCTGCTGACACTGAATCTGTTACTATGATACTGTGGGCCCCTGTAGCAAAGGTGATGGTCCTGCTGTAAGCCTGTAACAATCTAGAACTAATTTGATTGATTTCCTTGTTGCAACTATGTTGGACCTTGCCCATATGGCACACTGGAGTCTCATTCTTCTCCTCCTCCTGGATCTGGTGCCCAACTTTCTCCTTTCAAGCCTAGTCCCTGGCTGGGACCCTTCCTTTCTTTGCAACTTGCAGTAGACGGATCGCACTTCCTCCGACAATTGGAAGTCGACGTGTTGCCCAAATTTGCATTCTGGCTAACTTGCACAACCTCCTTTGGCATTCTCATACGACCCTCCCTGCAGAGCTCCAAAATTTGGATCATAAAACTGGAGAAATAAACCTCGAAAATCTCCCTCTTTCCCTTTGGTTCACTGTTGTTTTGCTACTCGCACTCCCTTCTAAAATGCGCAAATCTATTCACAACTACTGCTAATCTGCAACTGGAAAAATTAGATCTCTAAAACTCGAGATCCGTTGAGAGAAATTTCCCCTCCGTGTGTGCAATATCTCTTCCACCCAACGCTGGTTCTATTGTTGCAAAACCCTCTGCGTCCAACCAAGGAATCTCCTTAGCGAAAATCTACGCTGCTGGAATTACAATCCCTGGCAATTCGACTTTTCTACACTCCTGCAATAGAAAATTGAATTTTTCTACACTAGCAATTCAGCCTGCCTGTCAATGGATTGTGCTGCCTTTGAGAATTTCGGTCCGCTGCTCCCTTTGAGCAGCAAAATTTTTTCCTTTTGCTTCTGAGCTTCTAGGTGATCACTTATGCTCTGATACCATGTGAAAATTCCAATAGCGAACACTATTGTAGCAACTAGTATTATTTCTCCTAATTGTTGATTGGTTTAACAATTTATTTAGTATGACAAATATCAAAATAAACACACTGCAACCTTCACAAATAAAATATTGCACAAAAAAAATGCGCTGGACACTGAGAAATGCTAGCACACACATAAAATATGAGAATTATTTTTGGACAAATGTCCTCGGAAAAACCCACTGTGGGAAAACTGGTGCAACAGATGAGGGTTTTATTTTAATATGCAATAATGAAATTTGAGGACAATCTATGGATGTCGAATTGACAATTCAAACAAGAAGAAAATCTGGCCAAAATTATTTAAGGGAAATTATCCTTCTTCCACAGCAACCCCGACACAAATTCTCTTCAGAAACACGTCCCTCTGGACCCTTTGCGTCAGCCTTTGTACTGCTTTGCACAAACCCTATGATGTCAAGCCTTTGAACTACCTCTAATGAAGTCATTTCGTTTGTCTCTGCTGACGAAATTGCTTCTCTGGCACTCTAGACCCTTTGCCCGGCCTCTGGAACTAAAAACAAATTTCTCTCTAGTAAAATTGAATTGCCACTGAAGCAGTTGCGCAGTCCTCTACGCTGCCTCTCTAGGAATAAATTGGCCTCCTTACTGCTGCCTCTTCGAATATGGAAAACTTCCTCCGGATCACTTTTTCTGCCCCTCACTGACCCTGCTTCGATCTCTAGCTCTTCGACAACTGTTGATACTTTCTGAAAATCGATTTGCTAAGAAAATCAAACTACAAAAGTGTCTTCTCCAAGTGTCCATCGACTTCCTCTTATAATCCACTATTGGAGCACCAAGCACCAAAATTAAACTTAATTGATGGCTAGGATCATCTTGGAATCGATCCATGTGAGTCGCTAGATGATTCTCATCTTGACTTAATTAATACTGATTAATTAACTAGTTTTCCTAAGTTTAGACTTAGGAAACATTAAAAAATTGGTTAATAATCTAATTAAGTCACTTCTAGATTGCATTTCTAGAAATGATTTTTGGGTCTTGGAGATCTCATGTATTTTAGCCTCTCCAACAAATTTCGTAGCTAGAACACATCCGATGCTAAAAAAACTAACAAGATACACTTCCATCAGGGCTGTGATCTCACTAGCATCACATATGGGTTGGTAGATTCATTAGATGGATGTCAAGACAATGTTTCTAAATGGAGTAATAGAAGACGAGGTGCACAATGAACAACCAGAGGGATTTGAGACGCATGGGAGGGATACCCATGTATGTAGGTTGAAGAGAGAACTATACAGACTCAAGCAAGCTCCCAGAGCTTGGTATGGTCGGATTGACAGTTACTTGCAACAGATAGGCTTCGTGAAGAGTGAGGTAGACTTGAACCTCTACAATTTGATTGTAGGAGGTGAGCCTCTCATTCTCGTGTTATATGTGGATGATTTATTTCTAACAACGTCACCACGACCCATAGAGGATTGCAAGAGGGACTTGGAAACATAGTTTGAGATGAAAGATTTGGTGTTGATGCAATATTTTCTAGGTCTGGAGGTATGACAGACAAATGGGGAGATATTCCTTGGTCAAGGGAAATATGCTATGGAGATCCTAAAGAAATTCAGGATGCTGGACAATAGACCCATGTCTACTCCTATGATTACTAATTGTAGGAAGATAGATGCGTTAGAGTAGGAGGTAGTGAACCCCACCTTATATAGACAACTTATTGGCTCTCTTATGTATCTGGTCAATACTAGGCCAAGCATTTGCTTTGCGGTCAACACTCTTAGTCAGTTCATGGTTGAATTGAAGAGGGTGCATTGGACAATAGCGAAGCATGTGCTACGATATCTACAATGTATAGTCAAGTATGGGTTGAAGTTTACTTGTGGTGATGTTGTCAGGTTGGTGTATATAGATGTAGATTTGGTAGGTAGTGCAGTGAATAAAAAAGCACTTCAGGGTGTTGCTTCAACATTGTATCAAGGGTTGTTTCTTGGTACAAAATGAAGCAAAAGTCCGTGGCATTGAGTTTTGCAGAAACAAAATACATGGTAGCGAGCATGGCTATATGTAAGGCTATATGGCTTTGGAAGCTGTTAGTGGCACTATTTGGTTAGAGGTTGGAGTCGACCAATATCCACTATGATAATTAGTTTTGCATCAAGCACTTTGAGAATCGAGTGTTTCATGATAGGTCGAAACACATTGACATCAAATACCACTTCATCAGGGATAGTGTAAAGTGTTAGTTCGGTTACAATATGTTTCCATAGATCAACTTGTTGTAGATATTCTGACAAAGGGCTTGGGCAAAAAAAAAATTATTTTTTTCAGGGATAAGTTGGGAGTTGTGGAGAACACCTTGCTTGCTAAGAGGGAGTGTTAGTTTTTGTAGCTCAGAGTTGTGGAGAACACCTTGCTTGCTAAGAGGGAGTGTTAGTTTTTGTAGCTCAGACAGGTGTTCTAGCCTCAGATGGTGTCAATGACATTAGGAAAACAGGTGGATTAATTATCTCCAATACCTAAAAAATGTTTCTAAGTGAAATGTCTTAGTTCGATTTAATTAGCCAGTTTTTAGTTATTTTTCTAAGTCTAATTTGGGGAAATGGGTTAATTAATCGAGATTAATTGAGACAAATTGATTTTTCTCTAGTGACTTCTAGAAAAGTGATTTGAGGAAGTCAAATTGATCTTGGCCATCGATTGGAATTAGATCATGGCCGTTGATTAGTTAACAAGGGATTATAAGAGGAGATCAATGGGACCTTTGGAGATCATTCAAACAAGCAAATTTGTAGTGATAGATGGCTGTCACATGAGGAGAAAATGTTTCTCCTATGAGTTACTCACTTTTGGTTGGTAACAAGCCTAAAGGCTAAATTGGAAATAACAACATGAGACACGTAGTTTGACCTGGGATTGTTGACTGGTGGGCTAATTCTCCTTAACAACTTCTAACATTTATGAATATGAAAAGAACATATTTACTAGCAAGTTTTCATAGGTTCTTCTTAGTTTTCAAACAAGTAGATTTGCAGTGATAGCAAAGCAGTGATAGCAAGGGCCAACACACCATGCCTCGATGCTAACACTTGCCATGGATGATGCCACGTCATCCCTATGTGCCCTAGGATGGTGACTTAAGCATTTGTGGATGATGTCATGGTTGAGGAGATGCCTTTTAGAGATGTACCCATGCCCTTTGATGTTTTCTTGGAGTGAGGAGCACTCATGGACCATTTCATCACTTTCTTGATGGAGATTGATTGTTCTTGGAGGATGACATCATGGTGGATAGTCTTTATTCCCACATGTGCGGGTTATTTTGGAAATTTTATTATGTTTTTGAGCTATCTCAAGGTCAGCTTGTGACCTAGTTGGATGCTTTAAGTGTAATGTTCCCAATTTCTTTTTGAGTGCAAAATTCACTAAGGAGTTTTGCCAATTTTTGGTGATATTAAATAAAAGAAGAAACTGTTATTTTGTAGGAGAAAAGTGGAAATTATTATTTTAATGAAGAATGACGACATAGTAATATTTTATTAGTGGAAGGTGGGGATCACTAAGGGAGAGGGCTAGCAATTATAAATAGAGCTTGGAGGCCTCTATTTGGTACCTTTGATCATTTGACAATTCAACATTAGTTCTCTTCAGCTGCTTAGCCAAGACAATAGTGTTGTTCAACATAAGGAATTTCCGAGCGGGAATTCCACCCTCATTTTGGAGAACTTCGAGTGTCTCCCTAGTGAGGCAATTTGGGGAGCTCAATTCAGAGTTTCCATTGGGCATATTTGCAAGTTATTTCAGCTAGTTTGTTTTTCTTCCGAGGCACGGGAGTGGTTCAAATTGCTTGTGGGGAGATCAATTATAGAGGAGCAGAACACCGAAGGATTTGCAGGGGTTTTCCCCTAATTTAGCCATAGATTTTGTGGTGATTAGCAGGGCTGAGTTGAGAGAATTCTTGGGGCCAAAATTCTACATTTCTGGAAGTACACAGGGGCTGGAGGAATAGAGGTTGAGGAGAGATAAGGGTCAAAGATTAGAGGTATTCTTCATGGGAGAATTTAGCCAAAGTTGTGAGAGATTTCCAGTGGTGGATTTGGGCGTAATTTAGTAATATCAATTTTGTGGGGCGTTTTGTGGCCAAATTGGGCAATTTGCACTTGTTGGGGGTCACTGGGGTCGGTGGATTCAACCCAAACCCATTATGGGTTTTTTGTGGGTTTATTGAGAGGAGTCTCTAACTAATTTGACATAATTTTTCAAGCGATATTCAGGCCTAGAATCGTAATTCTTATAGTAGGGCGAATTGCTAGTTAGCTGGGGAATTTGCACCATTTTGTGGATTCGATTTTGGCTTGGAGATAGGCCAAACCCTTTCTAGGTTTTTGGTGGAGAACTCGATTAATTTGGTGGAATTTTTCTGAGCATTTTTGGAGGCTCAAACAGGGGTTTCTTCCAGCCAGCAGTTGTAGAATTTCTAGGGCCAGCGCATAACATTGAGGAGAGCCTTTCTTCTGCATTTGGGTAACATCTTTCTCACCTTGGATTGTTTAGCTTGCTTTGGCAAGCCTAGGTGCACACATTTCATGCATTGTACTCCTCCATATATAATAGAATCGCTAAATTTTGGTGCAGTTTCGGTGTAAATTGTGGGTGTTTTATTGTTTTTTAAATATTTCGGTGTTGTATGGTATTTTACTTTGTTTATCTCTGTTATTTCCTTTTTGGAACGATACAGTGGTATCAGAGCCATAATCTTGACTCAGCCTGTGGGAAACTCTTTATTCTATTACAAGACCGGAATAAAAGCTAAAAAATCATGGGATCCAAAGAAAGGTTAAAAGAAAACAACAGGGCACTAACCTTGAGTGAGATGATTAGGATGCAACAAATGATTATTGATGTGGGGGAGTAGCTGATTCATACCACAGTTGGGAATCATGTTCATTCTCAACTATATGATAAATCCAATATGCCCAAAATTATGGATAATGCATCAAGATGGCAAGACATGGTTGCAACTGATGTGGAGTTATTGGCAGTGAACTTGAAGACATACCAATCATTGTGACATGACATTCAGGCGTCGCTCTCCTTTTGGGAGTAATGTGAACTAAGAGACATGCACAAATCAACAGGAATTCAATGGAATTATGCAGGGATAATGAGGAGGATTAAGGCAGAAGATGAAAGAGTAGTTGAAGGGGCCATGATTGGCAAGGAGACAGTTGAGCATACACCCGTTGATGAGATTCCATCTTTAGTTGAGGTATCCATTGATGAGGTGTCGGGAGCAATGTTGTGAACTTCACGATTTTTTTCGCTCAAACGATTTAATTGCCGATATATATATATATTTTTAATTAAATCGCCAAAAAATCGTGATCCGACCCGTAAAAATCATGGGGACGCGGAACAACGACTTAGAAAAGCTATTTCTGGGTTTTTTTTCCTCATTTGCTTTAGATAGAGGGCAAGAGTGAGAGCTAAGGAGGAGGAAAATTCATCTACAAGGACAAGAGAGAAGAAAAGTAAAGGAATTTAGCATCCCAAGCAAAAAAAAATTCAAGTTTGGACTAGGTTTCTTCAGCGAAGCGTGGTTTTCAGGGATGGGCATCAAATTTGGTTTTTTTTTGTTTTTCCTTGGGTTTCCATCACCCATTTATTTTCCATGATTTTTGTTTGGATTTGATTGTGATTTTTTTTTCATTTTTGTTGCATATAGTGGAGAGGCTTATTTTGGTCAAAAATGGAAAAACTTGATTGTTAGATTTATTTGTTTAATTTCTTCTTGTGCCCTAGTTTTTTCCTATTATTTTTGCTTGGGTTTGAATGTTTATTTTTTTCCATTATTGTTGCATTGAGTTGAGGGTTTTTTTTGGTCAAAAATTCAATATGTTATATGTAAATTTTAATTTTATTTTTATAACTTGCAATTCTTCTTGTGCCCCAGGTTCAACTTCAAACTTCAAACTTCATTTTACATTAAAACTCAAGAGTTCAACAAAGTTGCAAACATGGCAAGGAAATTGGACCCTCTATGGGAATTTAGTGAACCCGGTGGAGGGTTTGATAGATAAAATTTGAATTGCAAGTTATGTGGGCATCATATGACAGGGGTATATAGATTGAGTATCATGTTGCACAAGTCCCTGGACATGAGGTAGGGCCTTGCACAAATACAAATCCAAAAATCATCCGAAGAGCCCTCAGATTATTGGAAGAAATAGAGCAAACCAAATTGTTCAAGTCAACTCTGAAGAGTCAACTAGTAGGGAGTAGAGTGTCAGGATTGGGAGGTAAATGTGAAAATTTCTAACACGAAATTCTATTGCAGTAAGTGATTTATTTCTCCTACTTATTTTCCACAATAAGTTATTTACAAAACCCTCAAGTAAACATTAAATTAAATTCTACTGCAGTTATCACATAATAGCATAGAGAAAAAAAACAGTGATGTACAAGTACAAGAATCAATGACATCAACATAGTTATTTTTGGACAGTTATCCCCGGAAAAACCCAATGCGGGAAAAACGGTGCAACAAATGAGGGTTTATTTATTAATCTTCAGCAATAATCTCTTTACAAGACAATTCTATAGAATACTGAGACACTTCTGAGAGAATCACCTAAGACAATTTTTCTCCTCCTCTTGGAGAAGTTCTGACAATCTGGAGACCCTCTACCCTCCTTTGCGTCACTTCTGCATCAGCCTTCTTAAGGACAACGTCTTCAGCTGCGCTATCTCTCTTATCTTCCCTCTGTGTTGTCTCTTAGATGCTCTGCATCATCTCTTCCTCAGCCTCTGACATTGATGCTAATACCCTTCTCTTCCTTCACCCTGCTACTTTCCCTCTGAAATCACACTTCTTCTCCTTGAGAATCGATTTCCCTCGGGTTACTGAGTATTTTCCTGATGTGTCTCCAAATGACTCTCAAGTCTTCTCTTATACTTTTCCTGTTGATCAATCAATGACCGAGATTAAGTTCTTAATCAACAACTAAGATTAAAACAGACTTGATCCTCGTCTCTTAGAAGCTTCTCACTCATATCTTTATTAATACCCATTAATATTTTTTTTTTCTTATGTTTAGACTTAGAAACTCCATTAAAAATATTAATTATTTTAATAACTCATCATTAGGGTGGAATTTCTCCAAACGATTTTTGGGTCTTGGAGATCTTATGAATTCTAGCCCCTCCACAAAATTTTGGAGCTAGATCACAGCCGATGCTACTCAAAATCAACAAAAAAACATGAGTGGTACTGGTTTTACTTCACCATCAACATCTATAGCCAACCTTGTAGCTACTTCATCATTTTTTGTTCCTAGAACCACACTTGGTTCACAACCATCTATCTTATCAGTTATGAAAAAGGGAGAAAGAAGAAGCTGACAAGTTGTTGGGCAAGTTTCTTCTTTGGAGAGATATTCCTTTCAGTGTTGTAAGGAACAATCCATTTTTCTAGCCCGTGGTTGATGCTATTGTTGGCCTAGGGTACAAAGTCCCTTCTTATGATGACTTTAGAGGGCGCATTCTTCAAAATGAAAAAGTTGACTGTATGAAGAGATTGGAGGAGTTTAGGGCATCATGGGCACATATAGGATCCATTGTGATGTCAGATGGTTGGTCCGATCAAAAGGGTAGAAGCCTTATTAACTTCTTGGTTAATTGTCCCAAGGGGACAATGTTTATGAAATCTGTTGATGCATCTGCACATATCAAAGATGCACGGTTGTTATTTGATTTGTTGGATGTGTTCATTCAAGAGGTAGGTCAACAACATGTTGTCCATGTCATAACGTACAATGTCGCAAATTATGTTGCTACTGGCAAGATGCTTATGGTGAGGCATCCTACCTTATTTTGGACACCTTGTGCTGCACACTGCATTGATTTGATGTTGGAGGACATAGGAAAAATTCCTTTTGTCAAGGATATTGTTGAGGAATAGAAAAACATTACAAAAATTATATATAATCGTGCATTTGTGCTTCATTTGATGAGAACATTCACCAACAACAGGAAGTTGGTGTGCCTTGCCATTACACGGTTTGCCGCCAGTTTCATATCTCTTCAATCCCTCTTGACTTCTATGTGGGATGTGAAGACAATGTTTGTTTCAGAGGAGTGGCGTGCTTTGGCATTTAGCCGCAAACCAAAGGGAGAGGCCATATGTAGGTTAGTTTCATACCGGGAAAGCTTCTGGGTGGGAGTGCAGGAGGTGTGTAGCGTTATTGAACCTTTGGTAAAGGTTCTTCGATTAGTTGATGGAGACAAGCCTGCAATGGGCTACTTGTATGAGGCCATGGATAAGGCTAGAATCCATTTAGACCTACTATGATGATAAGGGAGATGAGGGGTTTGAGAAACAACTACTCCTGTGGGAAGTGATTGATGAGGGATGGAACAATACACTCCATTGTTCCATTCATGCTGCAGAGATCTACTTGGACTCCACATTTGCTTACTACTGTGGTTTCTTATTTGATGCTGAGGTCATGGATGGATTCTTCACTTGTGTTCAAAGGATGGTGCCATCTCCAGTAGAATGTGCAAAAATCTCCAAAGAAATGGAGATATACAGGATGGCAGGTGGCATATTTAGCTTTGACATGGTTGTTGTGATAGGGAGACTAAAATTATAGGTAAGCTTTAGTTTGTTTCAAATTTTTTTGTCTCTTCAAGTTCATACTTTACTTCAACTTTCAAATTTCATTTTTTTCTTATGTTTATCTTATTTGTTGTAGATGCATGGTGGAGAAGCTATGGTGGTAGAGTACCCAATCTCCGAAGGTTTACCATTCGAGTGCTCAACCAAACATGTACTTCTCTGGATGCAAGCACAACTGGAGTGTATTTGAAAACATACGCACCAAGAAGCGCAACAAGTTAAAATATCCCAAATTTTCAATTAATTTTTTGAATTCATTAATAATAACTTTTTATAATTATTATTTTATTCTTTATAATTTATTAATTTATGACCCTTGTACAGGTTGGAGTCCCAGCGACTTAATGACATGGTCTACGTCTACTACAATCTTTGATTGTGGGTGAGGCAACTTGAGAGGACACTTGATGTGGAGGCCATCTCATTGGATGGGATTGATACCACTACTGCATGTAGGGTTGAGGCCGAGAGGCCTATCATGGAGTTGGCCCTTGATTGGTTAGAGGAGGAGGAGGAGAAGGTGACACCACCTACACCTGTCACCAGTAGAGGACGAGGTCTACCTCCTATAGGTCCTAGTTCTTCAGCTTCTAGAGCACAGCGGAGTCCACCGCCAACTCCACCACCATCTACATCTAGAGGGAAAGCTATTGCATTTTCTCGCAAGTGGGGTAGAGGAAATTAATAGTATTAGTTATTTGGTTCACTTCATTGTATATGACATTATGACTCATGATATGAGATACATTATTATATTTTTTGTTGATATTTTGAGGCTGAGTTGTGACTCAGGACTTAGTATTTAGGACATGATTCACTGTTATGTGTGATGCAGTGCTAGAAATGATACTACACATCTTATAAATTAATTATTTTTTCATAGTTGTGTCAATGCATTTATTTTATGTTGTGGATGCTTTATATATTAAAAAAATAAAAAAAAAAATGAATACTTTTGTATTTGGCGATTTTTACCATTTTTTTTCCCAATTTTCCTGATTTTTTCCGATTTCGGACCATCGCTGATTTAATCCTGATCGCGATGTTTGCAACATTGGCCGAGAGACATCTCCCCTTGAGGAGCTGATAGGTACAAAGGCATCCAGATCTATGACAAAGTTGTAGGACGACTGTCACCTACAACTAACTGGTGAGCATGTCTTGCTTGTTGGGTTGTTTATGGAGGAGCAGTTGGAGGCTCATGTTGAGTCCATGATGGAGGACAATGTGCAACCATCCTTTGGGCTAACCATTGATGAGGGGTAGCATAGAGACCACACGTTGGGATTTCAGCGCAGTTTGCTTCAGAGCCACATTGACAGGATCTACAACGTTATTAACCCACCCTTATGCATTGGATTGAGGGAGGCAGAGTTATCTAGACATACTCGAGGGGATGGCCAGATTAGCAAGACTGAATGACATGAGCTGAGTATGACACCGCATCAACTTGGAGGGCTTGTTCCTTCCGTAGGGGATTGTACATACGATCCCTGCTTTGGGATTTGATGGCAAGAGGTACTGAGCAGGTACCTGATGGAGCAAGCTAGGCGGTTGGTTACATCCATGGCCACATTTTAGCAAAGGCCATGGATTACTAGAGGGACTCGAGGGCCAAACTGTTGTTGGGATCCAGGTGGGATTTCCCATCACATCATAGAGTCGGTAGGTGATAGTAGTAGCTGCGTGATGGATTCGATGTTTGGGCGCACACACATTTTCAGATCTCCATCAAAGCCTTGGACAACACTAGTGACAGGATGGGTTGATAGGGGAGCAAACAGATTTCATGAGTTGTCTTCGCATACTAACTGTGGGTGGAGTCATAGGGCGATTAGCCTACTCTGGCAGGGGTTGGTAGGAGGTGGCATTGACAGGCCACCAGACGCGACATTACATGGAGACGGTGCCCTCTCATTGGTATATTGGACATTGGAGCTATTGAGGATAGGCACAATAGTGTCATTCCGTTGGGATGTGAGGAGTAGGGTCGCTCAGGTCTTTTAGGGCAGATGGGGAGTTATAGCCTAGATCATGGAGGGTTTATTAGCAGAGTGGTGGATACTTTGGCACATGCAGGATAATGTATGTTACAGGGTGTTATGATAGTGGGTAGTGGTACACAGGACTACACAAAGTTATGTTGTAGGGTCTAGTGTTATGTACAGGGATGTCAACTGATGCGTACGACCCAATTTTAGGCCATATCATCCAGTGGTGTGCAGGGCTATGCAGTGAGGAGCAGTGGGCTGCAAAAGAGCATGGAGATGCATGGTGATGTGCTGTAGCATGTTAGTTTACACTATGGAGTAGGAGGAGTAGCTCACATTGCATTGAGTACTTGCGGGGAGTGTAAGGTACAGTGACATAGGCAGGACACAAGGTGATACAGGATGGGACAACAACAATAGGGGGTATCCAACAGTGTACAGGGGTAGGTTGTGGTGTACAGTGGCATTTCGAGGAGTACAAGGAAGCTTGGTGGTATGCAAGGGCATATGATGTTGCACAATGGGGTCTTGGAGTGTTGCCTCTAGGGAGGCTCACGGACGGAGACATTGAGCATACCTTTGGTTGTAGTTTACCTAGGATCAACGGGGCCACAGATGAGCGATACTTCATGGTATCCATGGCGACTCACACTCTTGAACCACTTCTACATCACTTACGGGCACAATTGATTTGGTTGTTGTCCTTTGACACTCTAGGCATGAGCAGCGGGGGACGGGGAGCTCACCCGAGATGTTTGGATGATACTCAACGCACTAGGGGAGAGACTTCTTAGTGGTGGCATTGGGTCGATGCGTGAGTTGACAGCCACAGGTTGGGGGATGAGGTGATCATCTGCAAAGGTGGCATATCATTCATCACTGAGCCTATGCCTGGGGAGCTGGTCATGAGGGAGACAAGTGTCATTCTTTCCATAGGGCATGTTGGGACCATGCATGAGTAGAGGATACCATGTACGACTGAGACAATTTTCCAATATGTATAGGGCTCCAGACTTCGTATAGGCACATTATCAAGAGGGCAGATGGTAGACCCAATGGTGACAGTTGGTAGGAGTAGGAGGGATCCACATACACTGAGTCGATTGCGAGTATCAGATACCCATCTATTTGTTGCATTCAGGGGGTAGCTATTTGGCACATGTGGTTTCCAACGGTCATCGATACTACACATTGGCAGGCACAGGGCAGTTTAGCATGCATCAGATTAGTTCATGATATATGGAGCCTATATATTGATTGCATGCAAGGACTAGAGATGAGCCACAAATGGATTCTGGCAGTTGTCAGAACTATGCCGCAGAAGGTCCATTTTGGGATGCAGGGATTTAGTTGGTTTATAGATCACTCTGTCTCGTGATGAGCAGAGCCATGGCAGAGAGTGATCTAGCTCACTCTTGGGTTGGCACATGGGGGCTCGCAAAGGCCTCCATTGTATCGCAAGGCATGTTTTTCCAGTTGCAACTCAGGATTAGGATTAGCCATGAATGGGTAGACATTGACATCGTGGAGATGCCTCGACAGGATAAGCTTGGCCTTCACAAATATTCCACCATCATGTTTCAGGAGGGGAGGATACAGTCTGAGCATGATGGGCAGTTTATCATAGTCACGGTGGTGCAGTGTCAGCATTGTGACACCCTTATGAGACTAGCATGGGATCCAAGTACAATAGGATTTGGTGGTTCAGCTACCCTCAGGGGTGAGCTGGTTTCTATAAGGGGAGATCATTCAGATCTTCCATTGGGTTCTAGTGATTCACTGTTGACATGGGGAGTGTCACTAGTATGGTAGGATGTTCAACAATGAGGAGTGTTTCAGTGGCACATTTGAGACCCTGGCATTGGCTAGGCCAACTTTTGGAGCAACAGGATATTGTTTGAGTACAAGCAATTTTTGGTAGGGAGGATATTAATGTTCCCAATTTTTTGTGACTGCAAAATTCACTAAGGAGTTTTGCCAATTTTTGATGATAATAAATAAAAGGAGAAAATATTATTTTGTAGGAGAAAAGTGGAAATTATTATTTTAATGAAGAAGGGCGGCAAAGTAATATTTTATTAGTGGAAGGTGGGGACCACTAAGGGAGAGGGCTATCAATTATAAATAGAGCTTGGAGGCCTCCATTTGGTATCTTTGATCATTTGACAATTCAACATTAGTTCTCTTGAGTTGCTTAGCCAAGACAACCATGCTGTTCAGCACAAGGAATTTCCGAGTGGGAATTCCACCCTCATTTCAGAGAACTTCAAGTGTTTCTCTAGTGAGGCAATTTGGAAAGCTCAATTCGGAGTTTACATTGGGCATATTTGCAAGTTATTTCAGCTAGTACCTTTTATTTCTAGGGCGTGAGAGTGGTTCAAATAGCTTGTGGGAAGATCAATTACGGAGGAGCAGAACACCGAAGGATTTGCAGGGGTTTTTCCCCTAATTTAGCTAGAGATTTTGTGGTGATTAGCGGGGTTGAGTTGAGAGAATTCTTGGGGATGAAATTCTACATTTTTGGAAGTGCATAGGCGCTGGAGGAATAGAGGTTGAGGAGAGATAAGGATCGAAGATTGGAAGTATTCCTCAGGGGAGAATTTAGCAAAGTTGGGAGAGATTTCTAGTGGTGGATTTGGGCTTAATTCAACGGAATCAGTTTTGTGGCCAAATTGGGCAATTTGCACTTATTGTGGGTCATCGAGGGTCGGTGGATTTGGGTTTAATTCAGCAATATCAATTTTGTGGGGCGTTTTGTGGCCAAATTGGGCAATTTGCACTTATTGTGGGTCACTAAGGGTCGGTGGATTCTGCTCAAACCCTTTTTGGGTTTTTGTGGGGTTATTGAGAGGAGTGTCTGACTAGTTTGACAAATTTTTCCGGGAGATATTTGGGCTTGAAATCCTAATTCTTATAGCAGGGCGAATTGCTAGTTAGTTGAAGAATTGGCACCATTTTGTGGGTTCGACTTTGGCTTGGAGATAGGTCAAACCCTTTTTGGATTTTCTGGGTTTTTAATGGAGAACTCAAGATTAATTTGGCGTAATTTCTGAGCACTTTTGGAGGCTCAAACAGGGGTTTCTTCCATCTAGTAGTTGTAGAATATCCAGGGCCAATGCAAAACATTGAGGAGAGCCTTTCCTCTGCATCCAGGTAGCATCTCTCTCACTTGGGATTGTTTAGCTTGCTTTGGCAAGCCCAGGTGCACACATTTCATGCATTGTACTCTTTTCCATATATAATAAAATAGCTGAATTTTGGTGCAGTTCCAGTGTAAATTGTGGGTGTTTGATTGTCGTTTAAATATTTTGGTGTTCTATGATATTTTACTTTGTTTATCACTGTTATTTCCTTTTCGGAACATTACATTAAGCAAAATTTTTAGGGATTTTCTTGTAAAATTATGAAAATGTGACTTGGTTATCCTCATATAAATAGAGGAGAGTCACTTTTCATCATTCATAATTATCATTCATCACACTTCTCTTCTTCAAGAAATGTGTACTAGCTATTTGTCTTCTTCTACTTGGATGCAATGTGATCTTTATGGAACGGATTGTCTTTGGAGGAAGATGTTTGCATGGGGAGACTTTTTTGGGATTGATTGAAGTTATTCTTGTAGAATGGTTGAAGTTTCATGTTGATTTTCTTCCATTTCACATGCTATATTATGTGAATTGGGGTTTCTATGTGTGCCATATTAAAAACTGCAATAATTTTCCTTGGAATCTTGATTCTTTATGGTATGTAATATTTGTCTTTCAGGAATCCCTCAAGGGAACTTTGTTCATGCATCCTTTGACCTTAAAATCCCTTATAGGGAAGTTGCTGGGTTTTTTAAGAGAGGAAATTCTTTCCTTCACCCTCTTCATCCAAGGCCCTTTATCACCAGCCTTGCCCTAATTGACTCCATTGCCCAACAAGATAAAAGCACTAGTCTAGTAAGTATTGATCAAATTAATGTTTTTTTGCTTTAATTTTATGGTAACTAGGGTTAGGCTTAGCTTAAAACTTGCATTTTATAGCAATTTCATGCCCATTTGTTGTTTCCATATTGGAAAGGATTGCATTTAATAAATAATAAAAGGCAAAATCTTGCATTGCTTGTATATTTTAACCTTAAAATTAGTGCTGATGTCTTGGTATTTATTTCTGTTATATGCATTTTCAGCCATTTAAAACTTTTTTTTACTAAGCCCTAGCTTGCCTCCTTCTTAGCCTATTGGTCCTTTGTTGATTCTATCATTTATAGGCTATTTTCTTGAGTTGTTATATGCCACTATGTGCCATTAATGCACATATCTTACAAACCTTAATTTATAACAACTCTCCTTTAAATTACATAGGTCTTGGAGAAATGTACTTGAACTTTTAGGAAATTTTTATCTAAGCCTTTCAAGGGTCCGCCAATACCTTTCCTTCAAATCATTAGACCTTGTATCACCATTGGCCCTCCTTAGTTGAATACTTTTCTAGTGATCTTTATAGGAAAGTTTCCCTTGTGGGTTTAGTTTCACCCAGTGTTGATAATATCGGTATCGGGAAAATATCGGCGAGGGTCCAGAAAATATCTTATCGGCAATATCGGCGAAAATATCGGCAAGCATAAAAAATGCATAATATATTCATTTTTTTTCAGATTTCTAAACATATAAAGCAATAACAACATGAATTAAACACATTGGCACATAAATATGAAGAAGGCATTGATATATATGATATCAAATAGAAATGATACATTAAACTTCAAAGTTGATACCAAATCCTGCTGATCCCTGATAATTGTCCAATCAAGGACTCAAACAAAATAACATCACATATCCTGCTGATCCCTGATAGTGATAATTGTCCAATCAAGGACTCAAACAAAACAACATCACATATATAAAACTTTAAAAGTATTTCGTCATCATGAGTTATAAACTTATATGTAGCAAAAGTTGCAAAACAAATAAAACTAGCACCTATCTATCTGAGACCATTGGCCTCTCCCTAGCAGCTTTCTTTCTGTCTTGTTCAACAATTGCTTCACGAGCTTTATGTATAACCTCTGAACTAGAAACCATACAAGGCATCACATCTGCATCATATGCAGAGAGTTTAGCCAGATGGTACTTCAATCGTGTAATCCCTCCTGACATCTTGGTCCCACACAAGTTGCATGATGTATATGCTTGATTTGCCCCACCAACAACCTCCCCATACTCCCAAAATGGGTCCAAGGCTTTTGGCATATTTGACATTTGTAGTGAACTAATTCAAACCTAGGGCACAAAAAAACAAAAAATTGGCATTAAACCCCCCAACACAAAATGAAAAAATAATAAGTAATAACAACCTCATTCAAAAAAAATTACTACATTATTTGCATTTTGCAATGTGAATGAAAAATGGCAATAAGAGGGTGCATAAGAAAGTTGAAAAAAAAATGAAGCTTGCTGTTCAAATATGGAGAAAACCCTTGCATTGGTTCATGGCATGAAAATCATAGCAAATGGAAAAAAACAAAGAAACAAAATGTTGGTAGGCAAAGAGGCAAGCAAGCATAACCCTAAATCTATGAAAAAATCATTAACATAGGGGTTTTTAAGAACATACCTGTTAATGGAAGAAATGAAGTTTGTCTCACTATTCTTCAATCTTTGATCCACAAAAAAATCTTAATTGGTGTTGATAATCGTTGTTTGATCTTCAAACCCTCCTTGACAAGCAGCACAAAACTCTTTCCCTTTCTTCTCCAACACTCAGAAACAGAAATGGAGAAAAAAAAACCAAGTTTCCTTTTTTGTAGCTGTGGAAAACCATGCCTGGCGATATTTTATATCGTCGCGCGATATTTTCGAAAATATCGCTGATATTTCGGAAATCACGTGATATTTTCTCGGCGATATTTCGGCTCGCCGAAAATATCGCGATATTTCCGATATTCGGCGATATATCGTTTATATTATCAACACTGGTTTCACTTCACCACTAAACAGTTGGAGAGAAGCCATTGAGGTGACAATAGTCACTGATCTTTTGTTGCCACAAGACCTAGGTTGCTTAGTGGGGCTTTGCACGAGGGCTGCTAGATTTTGCAGTAACAGGGCCAATTTATTAAATTAGTCTGCAGGGCACTCTTTTCTAGTTGGCATGTACTTAGTCTTTCCTGTGTGAGTTTTCTTCTTTGAAGGGGGATTTATGTTGTTTATTATTTTGAATATACATGAAGTATGATAGTTATTTAAGGGGTTCTATACTGATAACATAACACATTAGCTCAGAAAAGGAACTTTTCCTTGAATTCTACTTTTCTAGTAAATTAGATACATGCCAAGAGCAATCTGCTTGCTGAATCTCTAATTGTGATTAACTGGCTAACAGCATGACTGCTAACATTTTGGCTGATAATAATTTTGCTCGAGCTTCTAGGATGAGTGTTAGTTTCCATTTTACATACAGACTAGTATTTTCGTAAAGACTCTTATACAGGCGCCTGTTCTTTTGCAAATAGGTAGCAGAGTTGTATATTGGTGATCGAGTTTGCCTTCTGGATTTAAGATTATGTTTTTCTAACCTACTAGTTTACATAACAAGAATGATGATCTGGTTATTTGTGAGAGTTATTTTGTAGTTTGACTTTTGGTATTTCTTGAAGGGTATTGTTTATAGGAAGTGATTGGTATAATCAAGGCATGGTACTTATGCACATATATTCAAATTTCAAAGGTTAAGCATTGAATCCGTGGTGTTGTTTGGCAGATAGTTTTTCACTACACAGGGTTTAATGAGTCAGGTCGTCGCATTGATAGCAGTTATCAGCAAGGGCGGCCAGCCAAGACACGTTTGGGCATTAATGGTTTGGTTCCAGGTAAAGATCTATATATTGACAGATATTATTAACTCTCAAAGTGTTTTTATTAAGATCCATATCATGCATTGATGTCAGAAAAGAGAACAAATCCTTCAATGCTTTATCAGAAACTTTTGTTTACTAGTTTCAGAAGAGATTCACTGACAAGCACATTTACGTAATTGCTTAACATCAAGGCATTGAAGAAGGGATTCAGACTATGAAGCCAGGTGGAAAGCGAAGAATAATTGTTCCACCGGAACTTGGTCCTCCTGTAAGTTAAATTTTCTGTTGTTCTTCTCATGTTATGTCAAGTTATCCACCTTGTCTGTCATGTTCATTACTGTATTTCCAGAAATAAGGTTCTGTTTGCGATTTAAGTGATAGAAAGATAGATAAGAGTAACAAGAAATATCTGGTTTAACCAATATTTTCCATTGAATGACCATAAATCCTTTAACTACCTCTTCTTTAAATAGCTAAAGTAGTGGCCATGTTACAGGATTACAAATTGATCCCCAAAATTCACTGTTTTATATACCAGATCTATTCTAGTCACTGAAGGTCTCAGATTAGCGAGTCTGTGAACAGTTCCCATGGAAAATTGCCATTCTGTGTAACTTTAAAAATGAAAGGTTTTGCAACTCACCGAGTAATTTTTGTAATCTCTACTAAACAGTCTTTTGGAGTAAAAATATTTCAAGTATTTCCTATACTTTATAGGAGTTGAAGTATATTCCTTCATACTAAATATAAAATTAGCTTGCACCATCCTTTGATGAGGGCCTAGGAGTAGGATTCCAATAGACCTATGTTCTCTTCAGATTCTGTCAGTGAGTATCTATCAGAGATTCTTCTGCTAGATATTAATCTGTTTCTCTTAATCTCACTATGCATCGAATAGAGCTGTTGGTGCATTGAATAGAGCTGTTGATAGTAGATACCTAGGTCTTGCTATTTGTAGCAATTCCTAGTAGATAATTGACTTCACCATGAACAGAGAGGAGGTAGCCATGAAAAGAGGAGTGAAAGAAAATTTTGTGTGGTTGGTGGGAATTGTTTTCTACAAACTTTACATACAATAAAGGCATTGCATGGTGAACTCTCTCATGATCTATATATTAAAGGGATTGCAGAAAGCATCTTCTCTAAAATCCATTTTGAAGACATGATTAAAACAGATACATCATAAGAAATTTGCAGAATGGAGTGCAGTACAATTGCAGATTATGCAATATAAGTATATAGCATTGGAAGGCAGGGGTAGGGAAATAATTCTCCTTTGTAAAGTCTGCAGCTATAAAATAATATGGTACGTGGAAAATATATTCTTCGTTGTAATATTCCTTCTTAGAAAGTTCCCCAAAGGGCTAGTGGGTTTTCTGAGTATTAACAATTTTGTCAATGAGGAATATTGTCAAACACATGGTGACATGCTGATATAGGTGATTTCAAGAGTTTGCTGGAGTGTACGACGATCATTAATTAAAATGGCCATACCAAACGCTCAACTCATCTACACCTCTTTATAAAACTCAGAAAATTATGAAATTGCCCCAGCAGTGACACACAAGAAATTTCCTTAAACATAAGAGCTGAAATATACTTTAGAGCATTCCAGAGAATTTTAGTCAGCAATATATATAAGTGATATTCAACCCAGTAATAATCACTAGAAGACTTGGAAAGCATTATGCATATATCTATTTCTCTCCCACTGTGTTTGATATAGGAGGTTAAAGAAGCATCCAAATTATATTAATTCCAGAATGACGATTACACTAATTTTTGACATTTAAACTCCAGCAATTAAGAGGCCAAGGAAACATACCAATACTGTCCACATAATATATATAGTATGGCACAATAGACAAGAAACAAGAACCTGATATGCAGCCTCAAGAATATGGGAGAAACCTCTGTCTCAGGTACAATATTATGCCCAGATTTGACTCACACCCAGAGGTAGTCTTAGCCTCAAAATTGATTGAGAATCTGGTGCTTTTTCAACTGTATGGACCAGCACAATGCAGAGGTAATGCTCAGGCTTCTTGCTGAACATACACAGGTCACTGAATGGTAGAAAAATACACCCTTCTCCCTGGCACTGAACCTCTGAATTAACTCCAAGATCTGAACACTTGTGATGGAAGAAACAAGGATTCAGCCTCTTGTATGTTGGAATTTGGCCCTCCATAGTTGAAGTGCTCGGCCTGGAGATTCCGGGCTGAATTCGCCTCTAAGAGAATTTATTTAATTGCTTCAGGAATGCCCTCGTTCCTCTGTCACCAATAATGGAAGCCAGCTGGTGGGGAAGGTAGTTTAATATGCTAGGAAGGTGGTTTTCGGCTTGCTTGTAGTATCTAGAAATGACTGAACATGGGAAGGAAGTATGGCTCAAGAAACCCACATGGCCTTGCAACCAAGAAGATGTATTTCAGCCCTCTTCAATTCAAACAATTCGGCCTCTTTGAAAAATAATTTTGAACTCTCCTCTTCTGCTTGAGAATTGAGAATCTTGACCTTTATCTTGACAAACTTGTCCTTGTAGAGATGGACCATGAAGTCCTGTAATAAACACAAATTGAGCCTCCTGTCAACAAATTTGTTCAATGATGAAGTCTCCCTGCAATATGCCCAATAGGAAGATCTGAAATGGTCTTCCCCAAGAGCTAACTAGGGTAGCACTTGAAGTCCACCAAAATTAGCTATTGAGTTTCACTTGAAACTCTTAAACTTGTTGGAGCTCCTTTCAATTTGTAAATGAGATAGGTAGAATAGAATGAATTTCCATTGAGCTCTTCCTCCTTTTATAATTTTCCATGGAGCTTCCCTTTAGCTTCTAGATCCTCCATTTTTCCTTGTTATTTTATTGGTGGGGGCCATTTGCCACTTTTTGCCGCCATTTAAATAAAATAATAATTTGCTGTCATTCTAATAAAATAATAATTTCCTTCCATTTTCCAGTAAAATATTATTTTGTCGCCATTCTCCATTAAAATAATAATTTCCACTTTTCTCCCACAAAAATAATATTTTCTCCTTTTTATATAATATCTCCAAAATTGGCAAAACTCCTCAGCAAATCTTGCATTCACAAAAATTGGGAACATGACAATCCTCCCAGCCAAAAATTGCTTGTCCTCAAGCAATGCCTAAACAAGCACTCTCTCTAGCTGCTGATCCCCATTGTCATTGCAAATTATGCTAGGGTCCCAACTGTGCCACTAAATTGTCCATGACCTTTGCACTGTACTGTCATGAAGGAATCCTTCAATACTAGGATCCCCAGCCATCCTGATCAACACAAAGCTCCCCTTGCTCAACTCATATCCTGCCAGATGTAAGTACCAAAATTTCTTTGCATACCATCAATAAGTAGAGCATCATGATAATGTAGAACCCTGTCCATCTCCTCATGAAGCTGCCCTACCGAGTAGTCCATCTCATGCACTCCAAGAGTGAACTCCTGAAGATACCACCCAATCCATATGAAGATAAAGTCTCGCTTGCATGAGCTTCCCCCGATATCCTCTTGCTAACCAACTTGCCACTTTGGACAGTTCATTTGATGGAGAGGATGATTGCATTGAATTCCTCTTTTCGAGAGGACCAAAATCGACCTAAAGATCATCAGATTTGGACAAGGCAAAGTGAGTTTTTGAATTATAAGTCCACATGTGCATATTTGATCAGGTCGGCCCTAAAGCAAAATGGACACCCTTGGAAGGCTGTAAATACAAGTGACCTCTACCTCATTTGGACATCATCATGAGACATTCTTATATTCTCTTTCTTGTTTTCGGCTCGCATAGGTCTAAGGTAGCTCTGTGGAGAATTTGTTCTAATGAAGAAGAATTGCAGGGTCCAAAGCTCACATTTCTATTTTAGGGTTTTGAGCCTCAGTTGTGTTAGGGTCCTATATTATAGGGATCTTAGTAGTTTCAGTGTTTCTATTCTTTTGAGGTCAATTTGTAAATGTCAGTTTTGATTTCATGAGTATTATGGTGTAAAGAGGTCTTTTCTAAATAAGAGGTCTAGATTTGGATTGAGTGTCATGTAAAGTTTTTAATTCAAAAGGGTCTATTTGCTAAAATCCAAGTGTAATGTCATGAAGGATCATCATTAATAGGGTGATCATAAGGGTCATTGGTCACCATGAAAGAGCATTAAAAGGTCATGTCATGAAAGATTTTGGTTGTTATGAGTTAGTTAGCTAAGTCATGTCAGTTATGGGAATTAGTTATGGTCAGTAATGTCGTGTTTCCATTATTTCACATCTAGAAGTGGGTCATCATTACTTCAAAAGAAGATCTTTGAAGTGTATGAAGGCTATAAAAGTCCCTTTTCACTTTCATTTCAACCATTCGAAGCTATCATCTGCTCTAAAACACCTTGGAGGATGAGAAGAGGAATGCTTTTATTTGCCATTGGGAGCTGCTGCGAAAATTGGGAGTTGCTGTCGCGAAAGTTGGAGCCGTTGTATAACTGAAAATTGCTGTGCATTTCAAGGAATCTTCGAGCTAGTCACGAGTAAGGGTTTCCCTCGATTCTTTGAGACTTTTTGTATTGTATGTGCCCTAGTTCATCTTGTCAAACTAATCAGAGGCCTTCAGATTCCCTCCAACCATCCTAAGCTATGATAACTGTGTGTTTTGCTATGCAAGATGCTGTGTAAAGCTCTTGCTACCTCCCATTGTGCATAAAACCCATTCTTCTGCTGTGTTCAATATTGTTGTGAGCCATACATACCTCTTTCTATGAATTTCAGTTGAGTAACACTGATTAGATCCTTATTGTTGCTTCCCAAAGAAAAACCCTAGCTACAGTTGCTGCACATCTCCCTTGTTCGCTGCGCATTTACCAGTTTCCACTTTGTTGGAAAATTCACCATTGAATAACACTGCACATTGTTTTGAAGAAGTATTGTAAGCTTGAACATACAACCATGGACACTCTAGAGATGAAAAAGAAGGTAAATGGAGGAGAGATTGTAAAATATGAACCCCAAGACCTCAATCTAGTGAACTCTGACCCTGCCATCAGGGTTTCATTTGAACAAGCTGGGTGTATTGCTTTTTGTGAGAAGATTCAGAGCCAGGGTCACCACTTTCAACTCACCAAACATTTTGCATTGAATTTCAAGGGGAAGGAGGTAAGGGTTGGAAATTTGGAGTTTGTTGTCTCTGAGCAATCAATAGTTGTTGCTACTGATATCCCTTTACATGGCGAATAGTGGTTTAAAGGCATTGAGTTGGATTTAGCTTATTGTAAAGACTTTTTGAAGCCACAATACAAGGAGGGGTATGGGTTCGTTATCCCAAGGAGTTATCTGCTGGACCATTATAGTAAGCTACTGAAAGTGATTCAAAGGTATTTTACATGTGAAGGGAGGTTCAACAAAATCTATCTGTACCACATTAGACTCTGATGCTTTTTACCGGTAAGAAAACCTTAAATTTGCCTTATTATTTGTTTAGGAGTATCAACAAAATGGCTGACAAAGTTCAAGCAAGGGGGAAGTCAGATTGAGCCTAACCTATTCCATTTT
The DNA here is from genome assembly GCA_000404065.3 of Pinus taeda. Taxonomy (NCBI): domain Eukaryota; kingdom Viridiplantae; phylum Streptophyta; class Pinopsida; order Pinales; family Pinaceae; genus Pinus; species Pinus taeda. Next base: position 79,256 of record APFE031274099.1, on the reverse strand, counting down.
TCATTGATTAAATTGTTGGTGCTAAAGGAACTTGACAAGAGGAAGCAATCATGGCAAGGATTCTTCATATCTTCAGGGTGGATGGCACAATCCTCTGACAACCCAAAGAGTAAGAGAGACACCCCATCAGTTGCAACCAAAGAAGCCTCATCTGTAGTAGCTGGCTCGGTGAAAAAGCTTTTGATTGAGGAGAAATTAGTGTACAAGAGAAGTTCCAAGAAGCTTCTCTTTTCACTTGAGATAGAACAAGTGGCTAAGAGACCAAGAACAAGAGCTTCAACCAAGAGATTTCTTGTAGACCCTACACCTGGTCAAACCATTGAGATAACAGAGAGCGCACCTGAAGGAATGGAAGTTGATGAAAAGGATCAAAGAATCAGGGAGCTGTAAGATCAAATGATACACAATTACAACAAGAAAACAAAGTTCTCAAGAGGAAAGCCTTACAAGAATCTGCTAAGCCCAGTAAGGAAGGACCATCAAAGAGATCCTTAGTACCTACTGTTGAAGACAAAGGAAAACAGATAACAAACATGGAAGATGTGCAAAATATGACAATTGAATAGTCTAGAGGACCTAGAACTAGGTCTGCTGCTAAGAAAATGGAGATGCAGGTGAAAGAAGCTGCTCAGCCAGAACAAAGGATCATTGAAGTATTTGATGAGAAAAATGAGTTCAATAGGACAACTCAGCTAGAAATGCATTCAAACATGACAACGAGACAAGAAATTCCAGAACCTGTGGAAACAAATGATCTAGGACAAGTGAAAATTGCCTCATTCGCCAAAGATGGGAAGCGGGTTTGGGTCAATGCCAAACAGTATCATGGCATTTTAAAACGAAGACTAGCTCGTCTAAAATGGGAGAAGACAAGGAAAAAACTGTCTTAAAGGAAAAGTAATTGGGCCCTTCACAATAAGCACTCAAACAAGTCCCCTCTGCAAGCATGTGGCAATAACAAGTCCAGAGGAAAAGTCATTGATGATTCTGCCTTCTATGGTCCCATATCTACACTTCTCACCAAGTCATTTGATATTTATGTGAAAGAATTGTTAAATGCAAAACAGAGGTTGGAGGTTTTAGAATCTAAAGCGCAGGAAAGAGATCATAAAATTCATATAATAATAACCGAGAACAAGACTTTAACAAAAAGAAATAAAGTTTTTGTAATGTTCCAAACTTAAATAAAGAGTGATATGCAAAGCAAAAACAATTTACAACACAAAAAATTTCAACAATCAGTAAATGCTCATAAAAACTCCAGAAGTAGAACCGGCTGAGCCATTTTATTAATCAATGGAGAAAGTACAATAGTATGGAGGAATGCACCTAGGCTTGCCTCAATGGCAAGCGTGATAGAACCCAAGTGATAAGACAATGATCTCAAATGTTGGAAATGGCTGCTCCTCTAATGCTCTACGTTGTCCCGGAAAACTGCACTGTTGGCTGGAAAGGAATTGCAAGAAACTCCACCTCCACTGCTTTGGAAATGCTATAAATTTAGTGCCAAGCTCATTGACCAAAACCCACAAAAACCCAGAAAGGGTTTGGTCTAAATCCAACCACCACCCCACGCCCTCCAAATTGCTCAAGAATACGACCTGCAAGGAGTACAAGCAAAATCCTCCACCCAAGCTCTGGAAATGTAGCAACCTTGTCCACAAATGCTTCCCTTAGCTCCCCCGACAAAGTCCAGCCTCAAAGACTGATACTTTACCTCCCACATGTGCCCAAAATGTTGCCTTTGAGCGGGCCCAAGAAGTGCGAAAGTCACACTGCAGAGAAGCACTCTCGTCCAGCTCCCAAACTTTCCAAAATGATAGCAAAACTCCTATGCCTCCTCTTCGGAAATCCTCACAGCCAAAACTCCTATGCAAGATGCCACAAACAAACTTGGTCTCCCTTCACTGCATCCTCTAGAAATACACACCACCTGGAGATGAATGCAATTGTTGGAAACCATAATGAAATCCTCCTCTAGAAAGACTGAAGGAAGACCTCTCTAGGGTGGCACTCGAAGTGCCGAAGAAAGGGTGTGCTCTTCACTTGAAGAACTCTTGCTAAACAACACGTGACTCAGCTAAGCAGCTTGAGCAACCAAAGAGAAATTTGATATGCCAAAAGATGAATGAAATGAGGAGAGATGCCTTCCTTATATAGATTTCGTGGAGCACTTTTCCATCCATTTTCCCTCCATTGTGGGTCCCTCACTTAACAAATGATTTTTCCTCCATGCAAATCGAACTAGGGAATGCGTATTCTCCTAGTGTGGGTGGCCCCCACGTATAACATAACCACAACAAAGTAACTTATGCTAAGTCTAACCTTCTAATAAAATTGAATGGGTCCCATCACCTCCAAAACTAGCCCCAAAATGTAATAATTAATCCCGTTTCAAATTAATTTAGGAAAGGACATTATAGTTTTGAAAGAACAAGTGGCATTGCTACAGGAAGCTCTCCTGATAGGGAAGACAAAATGGCAATGCATGAAGGCAGATGTGCAAAACATAAAGAAATCTGTAGTGGTAAGTACAAATGTGGTGAATGTGAAACCATCCCAGGATAAAGGGAAAGCGGTTGCCCAAATAGACAACCATGAAGAGAAAGAAAGAGATGAAAGGAAAGGAGATTCCACAAAAGTTTCTAAAACTTGGGCTCAAGTTATTAGCAATTCTGCTAACAGGGAAGGAGAAAAAAACATTTGGGTTGACAACTTGCAAGATAGAGAAAGCAAGGAAAGACAAAATAGAGCAACAAACATAACTATTAAAGGGGTGAAAGACTATGGGAAAAATGAATGTACTCTTGACCTTGCAAGGGACTTCTTGAAAGACAAGTTGCTATGGCAAGCACAAATATGCCAAGCATGGAGGGTGGGTAAGTTTAACGGTGAGAGAGCCAGGCCCATAAAAGTCATCATGTCTAGCTTGTGTGATAAATATATCATTCTATGTAAGAAGCATCTCTTCAGGGGTTCTCACTTTTTTCTAGAAGAAGATTAACTATAAGACAAAAGGAGGGAGGAAATGTTAAAGGTTAGGGTAGCAAGAGATGAAGGCAAGAGAGGGTGGATTTATAAAGGTAAAGTTGTGATAGCACGATTTGGATCTCCTTCCAAAACTAAGCAGCAAGATGGTAATAAAGAAGAGGCAACAAACTCTTCAACAGGAAATCAAGAAGCAAGGTTAGTATGGGAAAGCAGGGACAAAGACTCAATTGTGAGTCTTGCATATCAAAATAAATAGCAATCAAGTCATACCCATGTTTCCTTAAGATTAGTTTGTTGGAATTGTAGAGGTTATCCATGGAGACAAGGACATGGGCTAGGGCCTATTGTAGAAGATAGAGACATAATCTGCCTCATAGAAACACATGAGCATGAAGGGTGAAAGATACCTTTGCTGAAGGATACTGGAAGGTGGCAGTGTGGAACAAGGCAGTAGGGAATGGAAAAGGACACGGGGTATCATGGTATTAGTGAGGGAAAAAGAAGGTTGTCTCATTTAGTTAGAAAAAGAAGACTCAAATAAACAATTCATTTGGTTTAAAATATTAGAAAATGGAAATCACATTAGAATTGCAGCATGCTATCTTGCGCTGCAAGTTTCAAAAATCTACAAAAGTAGAGGGTTTGATAAAAAAAATCCCTTTGCAGCCTTAAAAGTAGATATTGCAACATATTCCCAGCTAGGTGAAGTCCTTATAGTGGGTGATCTCAATGCTAGGACTGCAAGTAAGCAAGCTAGCATTCTTGGTTGTAAAGAAGACTGCGACCCTATTTGGCTTACAGAAGAGAGTAATCATCAGTGTGGAAATGTTAATTTTTCATAGGGCTACATTGTTCTTTGCTTTGATAATTGCATTTCATCATTAATACATTAAGTTCACCCCATACATTATTTAGATCTACACCATTATTCACCAACATATGCAACTACATAGAAAGAACAACATCATCATCATCATCAATGCAGTGGAACATAAAGGAATAATAGAAGAAAAACATGCACACATATAGAGATACCAGGATTCATCTAAGACCAGGGCAAAACCCACTATGGGGAAAAACCTTGCAAATATTCTTCTTCTTAGATCGTCATCAAATGATACAACAAAAGACAGTACAATGATCCATAACTTTATCTATGTAACAAAACAACTATGATTTCCATGAAACAAATGTAATCATGCTTGAAATCAAAACCCTCATACTGATGGCTGTAATGTTCTGTCATAGACTGAAGTCAACTGCTCTATATTGCTGTCACTGTGCCGAACAATGTTGAACACTGCTATCACTGAGCTGAAACTTCGGAATATAGAAATCTCATCTTTGAGTCTCGACTGCAGAGAGGAGGAGCTGTGCGAGCATCTATGGCAGCACATACCCTCCCAGGCCATTCTGTGCATGCGTCCGAGGACCAACTTACCAGATCTGCCCAAAAACCCTTGGCCGCTCCCATGTAGTTACTGTGCATGCATTCAGGACAACTTGAATGCTCCCAAGACCACTTTGTGTGAGCGTTTGGGGACCGACACCTCCAGATTTGCCTTTGAAGCCCTGAACACTACCATAAGCCTCTGTGCCAGTGTTGAAGGCTCTATGGACGCTGTCATGACCACTGTGTGCCAATGTCCAGGGACTAAAATGCCCTATTCTGTGCCAGCGTCCAGAAACCAGAAAACCCTAACTTAGAGCGAACCTCACACTTGTGATTTTGAACCCTTGCGCGAACTCCTTCCGTCGAACCTGTGCGAACCATGACAAAAGAGAAGAGAAGATAGCTTGATCGAATGTGTGCAAATGAGCTTGAGATCTCTTCTATTTATAGATTTTCATGAGGGTCCACTTGGGGTTAAGGCTGACCTAAGCAGTTACCCATGTGGTTAGGGCCAACCCATTCCATAATACATATATGAATAAAATAATTCAAAACTCAACTTCTATTTGACCAAATTGGGTGATCTTTAGGTCAATTTTGGTCCTCTCGGAAAGAGGAATCTAATGCAATCATTATCTTGGTCATTTGCATTGTACAAGGTGGAATTTGACCACAATTGCAAAAATGAACGCTTCCTCTCAACTAGGGAGAATTCGACCAGCCAATTTCTATCTAGCGATCAATATGTCATTCTGGAATCTTCAAATGTCATCACATATCTTCATGGATCATCATGTAGTCATCGTGCCATGTCCATCTCAAGTGTCTCATTATCACAAATCATCATTGTACATCTCAATCTATCCTTTGCTTAATTTTGCTTATCTCTTGATTGTTCCTGCCTATATGTTGAACATTCTTGGATCTAGAAGAAGAAGAATTTGTTATCGGAGGGGAGTCAAATCAGGGTTGCTCTCTGGAATCTCTGTCAGCGGGCTACTACCTGGAAATATCAGGGTGGGGGTCAGATCTACGACCCGCTTCATCATTAGAGAGCACATCTCAACCTGGAACCACATTGGGGAGCTACTACTCAACCCATAATCTCATGGTGGAGCTACTACTACGACCCCATTTCTAGCAATAGGATATCCAATCACACATGGGAGCACATCTCGACCCTGAAATCTCATCGTGGTGCTCACCCTCAACACGGAATCACATCGGGTTATCTCAACCCATCCTATTGCCTACTGATATTCCCATCGGTGACCCTGAATAGTCATGTGATAGAACACCTGCATCATAATCACCTTGGGTGTACACCCCCAAATACACTCTCAACTTGTTGGCCAAATGAGGAGCGGTATTCCCAACAAGCCCTGCTCGTGGGTATGATGCCAACTGGGGTATACTCTGGAAAGACTAGACAGGGGAGTAGCACCCTCAACCCTATGGGCAACAGATAAGGGTCATGCCCTATTGTTCAGAGTTCCCTCAACCCTGGAGTCCTTCTCCCTCAATTCCTCACCCTGGGAGCTCAAACAGGGGGGGAAGTGTTGGCTCAATGTCCTTGATCAACATTGCTCTCATCATACTCATATCTGGTATCAACTTGTCCCAATAGTAGCTGTTTCCTACTCATATAGAACATCAAATCAAATATCATGTCAGAACATAAATAATCATATAAATCACAAAAGGATACCATAGTCATCCTCCCTCTCAAGGAGGTGCCAACCACAAGCCTGAGCTTGTTTCGAATAACTGCACTGTCTCAATATATGAGAGTATCCTGGTCCCAACTATATATATAATATATGGGATTCTCTGTCATTGCAATGTACCCATGTCATATCTAGGTCATGCTCAGACAACTTTGTAAGGAGCTTCTTCATCCTGATTCACAGCTAACCATGCTAATAACATTGTACTCATCCTTAATTGTATTATGGACCTCTCGTCCAAGATACCATGGCAGATCTCATACTAAAGCAGCATCCAAATGTGCTTATCAACAATAATCTCAAATATCAGCTATACATCAATGCAAACACATATCATAGGAGAAATATCTCATTCTCAAAAATAGAACACCTCATGCAGATATTTCAAAGGATGCTTGGTGACAACTCTATGTGAGTGAAGCAACTCACTCATGAATTCATGCAGGTCCTATGCACATCATAGATGGATGTTCAAAACTGAACATCAATGCTTCAATCAACAGTCAGATGCCATGTCAAGTTCAACAACGTTTAGAACTTCAAATTGGAGTATCCAAGGATTTGCATTTTCATTATTCAAAAACATTTTCAATAGCTATGCAATATAGAATTTCTTTTCCAAATTCTAGAAATTGATCCATCAGGCCATGATACGTCATTTCAAGCTTCATAGGCTATCTCCCTCTGATTTAGATCATTAGAGGCTCATCACCTGTCAAGAGTAGACCATCAGGTTATAAAATCAAAACCATAATCAAAATCAAAGCCATACCTTGGAACTCATCATCCTGACTTCATCAGATAACTGTCAAATATAGACATATTAGGATCGGGGAGCTTTGTTCATGTAATGCTCTAAACATAATGCCTTGCTAAGCTAGCATAATCAACCTTACATAAATCAATGTCAGACCATTATCAAAGTCATCATTATCATAGTATCAATACTTTCAATCGGGTGACAAGGAGAGCTCTTATCAAGTCATGACTTCATTAATTATCATACCAACAAGTTGCCATCAACCCTAACATGCATATAGTAAGAGCAATACTAAGTGTAATCATAAAGCCATTGCAACAACCATATCATCATGCCTCTATACATATGCTTGCCATTATGATTACTCATGAAACAATGTCCGAAGCGAATGTGGACACAATCACCTGGAGGGTGAAGTGGGTGGGTGTTATGAATGAAATATATATTAAAATAGTAAAAATAATATAAATAATAATAGACATAAACAATGATTAATTAACTAATAATTAGTAATGAAGAGGCATGTCTCTACAGACATGGCTGTTCGTCAAAGGGTACATACCTGACTATATATGCAGGACCCTCACTCTCAATTGTATCATTCTCTTTCATACTTTCTAATATATATATTGTATCTTCAATGAAGATCTACATATTCCAAGTCTTTTGGAGTATTTAACTTGAAGAATGAACTTTGTTCGTTCCATTCGATATTAGAGTTGTTCGATCCTCTGGTTGCTCAACCCCTACACAAGAGCCTCGTTCTCCGATCCAGGTCTTTGACCATCAAAATTCGTCAACTTTGTTGCCATAAAGAATTTCACTACAAGATTTTGGAGTTTCTCCATTTTCACCAATTGGCCCTTGGCCATTAATAAAAAAGGGGAACTAAAAAATAATATATATATATAATATATATAATATAGTATATATATATATATATGGAAAGAAATTCCATAAAACCATAAAAATAAATAAATAAATTAGAAGTGAACAAAAAAAAGTTCATTAAATAAAAATAAAAAAAATGGTAAAAAGTTATATAAAAAAATAATAAATAAATAAAATAAAAACCTATGTACCTACAAACGCCACCTGACAAGTTGTTGACCGCCACCGTCCACCACCCAGGCACATCTGTCTACCCACAAACGACACAACCGCCAACTCTGCAACCAGCGAGCCACTTCTACAAATCGACTGCTGCAGCAGCCATCCAGATCACCTTGTCATTGCTTGACTTCCTTGCCACCGATGCTCCACTTCTTCTGCTTGCCATCAATCCAAACCTGCCCGCACTCAGTCTTGACCACGACAGACAACAAATAATCCGTCGACCCCGATGCGCTTTGTTCTAGCTGCCCAAACCAGTCGCAGTCTTCCGCTGTGATGCGTTGTGCCACCTCCTCGGTTCCATCTCCATTCTGTTTTCGCCACAGTCCAGTCACACAGTCACCACTGTAAAACTTCCGTTGTTGTACCGATGTCCTTGTCCACGACCATATGCAACGACAACCACTATCGTCATCCAGGCACCATCCAATATCAATCTGCCTGCCATCAAGGTAAGAAAAAAATCATTGCCACCATTATCAATCTGCCCTTGCCATCAAGGTAAGAAAAAAATCGTTGCATTATCTTTGATCTTGGACAGTTATCCCAATTGTTAGAGTGGAACGTGAATAGTTAAGAAACAAATCGCTGCATTATCTTTGATAGTCGTGGACAATTATCCCAATTGTTAGTGGAACGTGAACAGTCCAGGGAGTCACATCTCCTCAATTTTTTAATGTTTGTGAGATAGATTTTCATTAATTGGAAAAAAAGACAAGGATTTTCAAGGCAACGATACTAAGAATTGAAGTCTAGTATATTAGTGGATAAGAAAGGCTATTAATATTAGTATCAAGGTTAATAATATTAAGTGGAGACATTTGAAGTTAATTAAAAGAGTATTTATGCTCCTTAGATATAAAGGAGGCTAACTCGAAGTAAGGAGGAGGAATATTAAGGAGTTTTGGGGATTCGTGAACTTAACCAAATAGTTATTATTATAATAATCTAAAGAAAATGAAAATAAATAAATAGGAGAAAAGCAAAGTCTAAGTAATTAATTAAATATTCAAGAAAAAAGAAACTTAAAAGGTTCCAATTCAAGTTATAAGGGGACTTAATTATATTTGAAGAAGTGGGTCACTCAAAGAGTATATAAATTCCTCAAGCAAGGTATCGTTCTATCAACAAATACAAAATATAGCCTAATTTGGAAATAAAGGAAGGAAGATTCCCAAAAACTAAATATAACTATGCTTCGGTGTTATTTAGAATTAAAGGGTCTATTGCGGCAAAATATGTTACTATCACTATCTTGCCAGCCAAAGATAAAAATTATATAAAACCTAAAATCACAAATCAATTAGTGATTCCCGAGTCAAATATAATTGAATAATTAGATTGTTATAACAACAAAAATTATGACATAACCAATTTACAATTAAACATTAGAGATTATACATTCATATCACGATACTTAGTTCAAACCCTATGGAGCGATCAAGGTGACATTATTTTAGGTTCACCCTGGATGGAAACCCTAGGTTCCTTCATCCTGAATAGGAAAAAGAAGTTTTTTGACATTTTCATACAAAAATAGAAAAATAACACTATAAGACGTTACATTAAAGCCAGATTCAGTGATGCCAAAAGACATACAAGATATTTCAAAAGTAATTTTCAAGGAGGTAAAAAAGTGCTACAAAATATGCAAAGAGAAGTTGATAAGATCACCACTGATAAAATTGAAGAAGTCTCTCAGCTTAAAGGCCATAGCAAAAAATTATTAACACAAATCAAGAAGCTTAAGAACGACAAGAAGTCATTAAAAGACAAGTTAGAACAACTTACTCAAGAAGTATTGAACTCTCCAGTTGTAACAGTCAAGGTTGAAGTTAAAGGAATAGATGGTGATCCAGTGAATGTCACAACTCAAGAAGAAGACAAGCAAGTTGAAGAAAATACACACTTAGATGTTGTAGTTCAGACGATGAACACCCCAAGTGAAGGTTATGTAACCAACTCAACATCCTCACCAGAAGAAAATAAAAAAATTGCCACACACTTAATAAGGGAAAGTCAAATGAAAAAAGTTCCCCATCAACATCCGAATCACGAGAGTAGACAACTTAATCAAGTTACGTATCTGTACCATTAAGAATAGAAACAACAATGATGTTCCGAAGAATATTGCAGTAAGCTCAATCTAGTCCTATGATGATAGTTCGTTACAAATATTCCATAGAAGATTAATCTAGGATTATCAGATCCATTTTCAGCCCAACAATTTTGTTTATCACTTAGAGGATCATATCGTCTTGTTTCGACGAAGATGACAATTTCTAAGACAACAAGGCATTCGAAACAGAGAAAAAGAGATCAAGTCTTTCATCAGTAAGCTTTGAGGACAAAGTTTTTTGAGGAGAAAGGCAATGTTATGAATAAAATATATATTAAAATAGTAAAAATAATATAAATAATAATAGACATAAACAATGATTAATTAACTAATAATTAGTAGTGAAGAGGCATGTCTCTACAAACATGACTGTTCATGAAAGGGTACTTACCTGACTATATATACAGGACCCTCACTCTCAATTGTATTATTCTCATTCATACTTTCTAATATATATATTGTATCTTCAATGGAGATCTACATATTCCAAGTCTTCTGGAGTATTTATCTTGAAGAACGAACTTTGTTCATTCCAGTGGGATGTGGGAAAACATGACCTCCATTTGATGTAAAAGGAAATCCTAAGAAGAGGAGAATGGATCGATCTAGAAGTGCAAGATTTTCCCTCTAAGTACACAATAATGGAACAAAGGATCACTCCCAAGAACTCCTAATCACAATCATTTCTCATAATATTATGCTTTGTACAGGCCACAAGGTTGTGATGAGAGGGGAATGAAGGAGTGAAACAAATAGGTCACCCATGGTGATGGTCAGGTTGGGGAGAGGAGGTGGTGGAGTGGTCATAATCGTGAGGGTGTATCCAAGGAGACAAAGAATTGCCGTGAGGGGCTCTTCCTTGACATTATACCCAGAAGGGGGAAAGGGCTCATGGTCACTTGAGATCACACGCAAGGGGTGAGGGAATCATTTGAGGAAGACTCGAAGTGATAAACAAGAGGAAGAGGCAAAGGGGATGGAGAAGGGTCATATTCAACGGATTTTTCTTCCCCAAAATCAAGCTCAAGTGATTTGAATATAGAATCATAGGTAGGAGCCTTATCGATTTCCTCATTATTAGTATCAAAGATTGGGTTTTCCCTAAAAGGATAATTGATTACTTCCGACCGCCACTCTTCATGTAAGGGAAAATAATATTTCTCCTTGCCAAGGGTATCAATGGATATGTCATCATAAATCAAGCTCGAGAGAAAGGGAAAGCCAATCTCAGTCTCATCTTCCTTATTAGTATCATAAATGGGAGCATAATCAAATTTAGGACCAATTGTGAAATTTTATCTAGTGCAGCTATTGGAAATTATTCTTCTAACTCAAACATTAATTATGCAGTTTACTTGCTACGACAAATAATGAATAAAATCACTGCTGCAATTTCTACCATAAAAATACCGCGGAAAATAAAATATAGGAAACTGAGAAATTCTAGCACACACAATAAATTTGACATAGTTATTTTTGGACAATTGTCCCTGGAAAAACCCAACTTGGGAAAACCGGTGAGCAGGTGAGGGTTTTATTATTAATGTTCAACAACAATTCTAAGTACAATAATTTAGATGCCCAGTTGGCAATCTAATCTGAAGAAAACATTGCTAAAAATATTGTGAGAATTTTCTCTCACCCCACAACTATTTTTTGTCTCCGAAATAGCTTCCCTGGCCTTTGCACTGAGATGCCTGCATCACCCTCTGCGCAGTACCTACGCTGGCTCTCCGAAGATTTTGGCCTTCCTTCCTTCGACTCTTACGGGAACTTAAAAACTTCCTCCCGGAATGCTATTGCTCTCCTCTTCCACCTACTATTGACCCTCTAGCTATGTCTTCTCTGCTGAGTTGCTGCTACTGAAAAAATCGAACTGCCTGGGCAACTGAGTATTTGCATTGGATGATCTCCATCACCACATCGACTTTCTCTTATAATCCACTATTGGAGCACGAATAACCAAGATTAAAACTTAATCAATGGCTAGGATCATTTATGAGTCAATCCGTGTGAGTTTGTAGATGATTCATGCCTTATCTCAATTAATACTGATTAATTAAGCATATTCCCTAAGTTTAGAATTTGGAAATATTTAAAAATCGGTTAATAATCTAATTGAGACTCTTCTAGGTGGAATTTCCAGAAATGATTTTTGGGTTTTGGAGATCTCTTGTATTCAAGCCTCTCCACAAAATCTCGTGGCTAGAACACATCCGATGCTACAAAAACCAACACTCCCTCTTAGCGAGGAATGTGTTCTATGTTGCTGCTTCCTGTAGCAACACTCTGTTTCTGCATCATCTCCTGTTACGCTGCTGATGTCTGGCTGCTGCTGCGCACTAACTATTGTGCAACTCTAATATATATGTTGCAACTCTCTCTCATCTGTTGCTGCTGCAACTGCAACATCAGCAACATCCAAAATAGTCTTTCCCTGCTACTAAAACGTGTTCTCCACCATACCCATCTGTTCTCTGAAATAGACGAACTTAACTCTCCCTAGAGCTTTCATGAGTATATCTGCAACCTACTCTTCTTTGGGAACATACTATAGCTAGACTGCTCCTCGCTGTACACAATCTCTGATGAAGTGACACTGAATATCGATGTGCTTTGCCCTGTCATGAAACACTGGATTCTCAGAGAGCTTTATGCAACTTTGATTATCACAATAGACAATGGTCGCCTCCATCCTCTGCCCGAACAAGCTTACTAGCATCTTTTGAATCCATATAGCTTCGCACGTAGCTATTTTGGATGCCATATGGTCTGCTTCTGCAGAGCTTAGTGCTACTGACTTCTGCTTCCTTCTACACCAAGAAACCATCCCTGATCCAACATTGAAGCAGTACCTGGAGGTACTTTTCTTGTCCACTGAACTATTTGCCCAATCTGCATCTGTGTATCCACAAAGTCTGACATCATCCTTTCGAGTATATTTCAACCGATAGCCGACTGTGCTGCAAATGTACCTCAGAACATGCCTTGCTCCTGCCCAATGTACCCTTTTCGATTCCATCATGAACTGACTAAACGTATTGATTTCGAAGTAAATATCTAGCCTAGTGTTGACCAGATACATGAGAGACCCAATGAGCTGTCTATACAAGGTGGGGTCGACATCCTTGTCATCTGATGCATCTATATTCTTCCAGTTGGTAATCATGGGTGTAGACATGGGTCTGCAATCCTGCATTTTGAACTTCTTCAGAATATCTGTAGCGTATCTTCCTTGCCCAAAGAAGATCTCCCCATCCTTTTGCCACAACTCCAATCCTAGGAAATAGTGCATCAACCCCAAATGTTTCATGTCAAATTCTGCTACTAGGATCCTCTTGCAATCCTATGTGAGACCTGATGATTCTGTCAAGAATAGATCATCCACATACAAAACTAGAATGAGGGGCTCATCCTCTACCATCAAATAGTAAAGGTTGGGATCTACGTCACTCTTGATGAACCCCATCTGCTGCAAGTAGGTGCCAATTCTACGATACCATGCCTTGGAAGTCTACTTGAGCCCGTACAGAGCCTTCTTTAATTTGCACACATGCGTTCGCCTCACCTGAGTCTCAAAGCTCTCTGGTTGTTCTATGTACACTTCCTCCTCTATTACTCCGTTCAAGAAGGTTGTCTTGATGCCCATATAGTGAATCTGCCATCCCATCTGAGTTGCTAGAGATATAACTGACCGGATAGAATTGTATTTGGAAACTGGGGCGAAGGTCTCCTCATAATCTATCTCTTCCTTTTGTGCATACCCCTTTGCCACGAACCTAGCCTTGTACTTTTCTACACTGTCGTCTGTCGCATATTTGGTCTTATAGATCCACCTCGAACCTACAATTGATCTGTCTGCTAGCTTGGGCACTACCTCCCAAACATCATTCGTGATGATAGAGCTATACTCTTCTACCATGGCATCTATCCACCCCTGATGCTGTGCGACCTCTTGAAATTTGGAAGGTTTTGTAGCATGAGCTACCAATGCTTGGTACCTGTCAGGTTGTCTACGTTGTCTCTTGCTTGTCCTAGGCGTTCCAATAAACTCCTCTGCATCTCTTAATGTTTGATGAACCTCTCTGTTGGCTCAACCACTAGTCGTGGGAGGTTCTTCTAGCTCCTCGTCCTCTCTCTATTGTTCCATATGCTGAGAACTCCTTGGATTTCTTGCACCTGAGGAAACACTGGTATTGGTCATAGTACTTGGCCCTTGTGATTGTTCCACTGCTTGTCCCACTGTCTGCCCCTATGGCTGCCCTTGATGTTGGACTAAAGGAGTTTCTGCTCACTGATTTTGATCACTTGCATGCATCTCACAAGTACTCATGAAAGCTCATTCCTCCAAGAACTTCACGTCATGCCTTACTACTATCTTCCTACTACTAGTAATGTAGATTCTGAATGCCTTTGAGGTTTCGCTGTACCCAACGAAAAACCCCTTCTTTGCAATTTGATCTAGTTTGGTCCTTTTATCATCTGGCACGTGACAATAAGCAACGTTGCTGAAAATTTTGATGTGGGAAAATGTTTTTCGGCGTAAATCACATGATAATACATTTGTCGACCTGTTTCGAACCAACAAGTGTGGTTCATCATTAGGGCAAGTTGAAGAATCAGATCATGGCTACATATTAAATAGGGAGAGCAGATCTTCCAACGGTTAGGTTTGACTGAAAAACGGCTATATTAGACTGGACAGGACAAACGGCTATAATTGACCCAGAAACGGCTAGATTTGACTATTCAAATTGTTTAATTATAATAATACTCATCATGTTTTATTTTAAGTAAAAAGCTAACCAAATTTGAGTCAAAAAAATAAATCTAGGGAATATGATAATGAGTAAATTGTTAATGTGTATTATTATTTTTTGAATGATATTAATATTATATTATTATAATAGTATTATTACTATTATTAATGGCTTGGGTAACTAATTAATATAAATTAATTAGTAAAACACTAATAGATCTAGGGAAATTAGTGAGTGTAAGGATATAATATTATCATATTAATTATTATTAGTTATAGTATTATTCCTATATTAATAGATCTAGGGATATTAGTAATTGTAAGGATTTAAAATAAAATAATATTAATTATTATTGTATTATTATTATTAATATAATAATGTTATAATAATAGTATTATTATTAATGGTTTGGGTAACTAATCAATTTAAATATCTTAGTAAAGCTGTCTAATGGGAACCTAAAATATCTTATACTAGATAATTTAACCCCTTTAGATAGTTATGAAAAGGACCATCACCTAAATATAAGGAAGAGAAATTGAGGGAGATTAAAAATCAAAGAATTAAGGATAAAGAAAGCAGGTTAAAGGATAATAAGGGGAAAATTATAGAATTCTAGAACAAGTCATTAATAGAGGGAGGGGAAGAGACTACTAGGAAGAGAGGGCAGGGATCTAGCAACCACTGATCTTCCAATCATCATCTCTATTGAGATTGCTTGGCCTTTTTTCAATTTCAAGGGCTTCCCTAAATTTATGGTGATGGAACTGCACAACCTTAGCAATAACCTGGGCCTCCTCAATACAAACATGATGTTTGGTCTTCTCCGCATGCTCCACTAGTGCGGAAGGCTTGGTTCTCTCATGTTTTAGGTTAGTTGCATGCTCATTAATCCTTTGATTAATAGAGCATCCAGTCTCACCAATGTAGGGGGTCCCACAGGAACAAGGAATAATATAGACACCCTTTATGTCCTTAGGGTCGACAGGATCCTTCACAGAGGGGAGGGATTTACGAATGGTGTTAAGGGGTCTAAAGGTCGAGGGAACATTGTGCTTCTTAAGAATCCTAGCAATCCTATCAGTGGTCCCTTGGACATAAGGTAGATGGACCCCAGGGACTCTATCTTTCAGTTTTTTTTTAACTACTGCATTTTTGGAGGCTTTAAGGAAAGCCTTCTGACCAAGGTGTCTACTATTTCTGTTCTCACCAAAGACATTAAGGAGATGGGATTTCTCTTTATCGAAGCTCTTTTCATCATAGATCCTTAGGGCACGTGTAGCAAGGGTGTAGAGAACGCCCAACTTTTGAGCTGGGAAATGATGGGAACTGGCATGAAGATATTACTCAGTATGTGTTTTCTTCCAAAACACTTGGTGGGAGAGGGAACCATCAATATTCTTTGAAATAAGAATATTAAGGAAAGGGAGGCAACCATCTACCTCTTGTTTCGTGGTGAACTTAATGGCAGAGGATTGACTGTTGAGATGATTGAAGAAGAGATCTAACTCCTCTTGTCCATGAGACTAGATGACATTAGTGTCATTGTTAAATTTGGACAACTAGGTCCAAACTCCATGTTCTGATGCTCAGATTAAGAGGCTAATATTTTTGTTGGATTCCTCTTTCTGAGAGGTGTAAAATCCATATAAAAATATTCTTAATCCGATGAGCAGAACTTATATTTTGAATTTAGTATTCTTAATAAATTATATGTGCAAGGTCGGCCAGTTTTGTAATGTAGGCTCACATGCCCAACAGATGTGTCACACACCCTCATTGATGGATATAAATACAGGAAAAGTTGGAGAGAATTTCATCACAACACAACTCACATCTTCCTCTCTCATCCTAAGAGTACGAGCTACCTGGAGGACGGATTTCAGCCACACGTGGGAAGGATGAAGAGGACAGACCGTACGGCTGAGCTGTAGTACGATTTTCTGCTGCTAGGGTTTCGCAGAAAGTTTGACCAGCGTTGACTTTGGTCAACGCTTGGTCCAATCAAGCTGAAAACTTGTGGAAGGTTCGATTTTTGAAGGCCGTAATACCTGGCACAAAAATCGAGGTCAAAGGGTTGACCGTTTTGCTGCTGCGTTGACTTTTAGCTTGCTGCCCCTGCGTTGACTTTTCAGGACAGCGTTGACTTTTGCAGAATTGACTTGGGTTGACTCATCTACTGGTTGGAGGGTTGTTGTGACACATCTGGGCTGGCTGACCAAAGGAGACTTTGCTGGTTGAAGCATCCTGTTGACCGCCGAAACGAACACACACATTTTTCCTGTTTCTGATTTGTCTTCTGTAAGATCTGCTTATATGTTCTATTTGCATTTTGCTTAACTACTTGTATGATTGCTGTGAGAAAAGTGAAATTGCTCTTAGCATAGAACATCTACAAAATTTTACATGGTATCAGAGCTGAGGTGAAGACAAACTCTATCTATAGCAATCATCATCGAAGGAAATGGATTCCACTAAGCTTGAATTCAGGGAGGATGACAAGCTGATTGGAAGTGATGACTTCCATGCCTGGAAGATGATATTAGATCTCAAATTGGAAGATCATGATCTCCTAGATCATGTGACAGGGAAGATTCAAGAACCTCCATCAAATGCCTCTGCTGCTGTTAGAAACAAGTATAAGAAGGGAGAAATCAGAGCAAAGCTGCTGATCAGGGAATCCAAAAATAAGAGTCTGGTTGCCTACATATCTGAACTAGGCACATCCAAGGAGATGTATGACAAACTGATACTTATGTTCCAAGTAAACAATGTGAACCAAGTGTTATTCCTCAAGAACAAGTTGAAGAATATGAAGAAGCGCCGAGACGAGTCTATTCAAACTTTCTTTATGAAGTTGACCGAAACCAGGAACAATCTGCTAGCTATTGGGGAGACAATAGTTGATCGTGAGATGGTTCTCACCGCACTTGGAGGACTTCCATATGAATGGCAAGTATTCACAACTACCATTCTCAACAATAATACCATCCCTAACTTTGATGAGCTTCTATCTAGATGTATGCAGAAGAAACAAGGATGAAGGAATTTGATAATGAAAGAAATGCTGCCTATGTTGCTCATTCCCGAAAGAGGAACTCTGGTGGTTCGAAGGACACAAAGGAAGGACTAAGACTCAAAAGAAGAAGGGTAAATGTTTCACTTGCCATAGGACTGGACACTATGCTAGAGAATGCCCTTTCAAGAAGGATTCTCCCGATAGTGACGATAACAACAACAACCGAAGGAATGGGAATCGAAGAAATGACAAATCCAAAGGAAAGAGGAAGGCTCACTTTGGAGGAAACAATCAACCTTCTAAAAGGACCAGGAATACCAGGTATGAGGAGTCTAATGTTGTTGATAAAAGAAATGAGTATATTCTAGTATCTGCTCTCTCAGCTGCATCTCCGCCCGACACTATGGATGTCTGGCTAATCGATAGTGGTGCCTCAAGACACATCACCGGATTCAAGGAAGCACTTTCTGACATGGTTGAAAGGGATACTAATCTAGAAATTATCCTTGGGGATAATGCCACTTATCCTGTGAAAGGGACCGGGACTGTGACCCTCCACTTGTCTCAAGGACAAGTCCTCCATCTACAAGATGTACTCTATGTACCCAAATTGAAGAAGAACCTTGTGTCTGTATCTGCCATGAAAGACAAAGGATTCAATGTAACTTTCTCTGATGGAAAGGTACTCATGTGGAAGAAGAGCTTCAAGGAAGCTATCTCAATTGGTTTTAGAGTTGGTACACTCTACCAGGTTGGAGGGAGTCCGTTGGATCTATGACTTGTGATACTATCCGTCAAACCGAACTATGGCACCGAAGATTTGGACACCTTCATTACAAGGCTCTTCCCGAAGCAAGGAAGGTGGTGACATGGATGCCTGATTTTGGAAATAATCATGAAGGTGTATGTAAGGGCTGTGCTGAAGGAAAACATACAAGGGGACCTTTCCCCTCAAGTGTCACAAAGACATCTGAGATATTGCAACTGGTCCATTCTGATCTTTCCGGTATGTTGCCTGTAACATCCCTGGGGGGATGTTCTTACTATATGACATTTACTGATGACTTCTCTCGCAAAACCTGGATATACTTCTTGAGGAAGAAGGATGAGGCTTTCATGTGGTTCCGTACCTTCAAAGCCTTGGTGGAAAATATGACCGGAAAGAAGATCAAGATTTTGAGGACTGACAATGGCACTGAATATGAGTCAAATGAGTTCAAAGTCTTTTGCAGAGAAGCTGGCATTAAGAGGGAGACTACCACTGCATATGCTCCTGAGCAGAATGGTGTTGTTGAACGCAAGAATAGGACTATTGTGGAAGCTGCCCATACCATGCTATGTGACCAGGGTCTACCAAAGTTTCTGTGGGGAGAAGCTGCAAATACTGCTGTGTACATTCAAAACCGATGCCCTCATTCCGCTTTGGACTCCAAATCTCCCGAAGAGGTTTTCTCTGGTAAGAAACCTGATGTCTCACATTTTGGAATTTTTTGATGTCCTGTCTATTTTCATGTGCCGAAAGAAAAGAGAAGTAAGCTGGATGCTACTGGGGAGAAAGGAATGTTTGTGGGCTACAGTGAGACCTCTAAGGCATATAGAGTCTATGTACCTGGTCAAAGGGAAGTAGAGATAAGCCATGATGTCACTTTTGACGAAGATGCTTCCCTGAAGAAAGTAGTAGATCTTCCTAGATCTAAAGAAAATCATG
>APFE031274099.1:16664-51089 GCA_000404065.3 Pinus taeda | reverse complement strand
TAATATTTTTAATGGAGTCCCTAAGTCTAAACTTAGGGAAAATAAAATATTAATGTGGATTAATATGAAACTGTGTTAGAATGGTCCAAAAGACATGGATCAAGATAGCTCTAATCTTAGCCGTTGATTAGGGACTTAATCTCGGTCGTTGATATGTCAATACGAAAAGTATAAGAGGAGGCTTGAGGGTCACTTGGAGAATACACGAAAGTGATCAGTCATTCTATTCCCTAGAGCGGGGTTTGATAAGAGAGATAGAATTAGTGATCGGCAGTTGAAGCTGAGGGGCATTCAGTACAGAGAGACAGAGAGGCAGAGATAGTGCCGGGAGAGCAGTGCAGTAGTCGAGGAGAGTGACACAGAGCTAGATAGGGCTCACGCAGGTCCACACAGAGGAAACCAAGAGCTACGTAGAGCCTCAAAGAGGCCATTGTTACTGACATAGAGGGCCTAAGGGGTGATGTAGGATCTCCTAAGGTTGACAAAGACCCATCCAGGGTGATGTAGGGCCAACACTAGGTAGAGTGGGGCTAACGTAGTCTAGAGAGAGGCTGAACTAGGGTTTCTGGGGCAAATTCATGCTGAGGAGCTAGCGGAAGGATTATCCAGGATTTCAGCTAAGAGATTTGTCAGAAATTGAGAGGTATTACTGCCAACGAAATTCTCTAATAGGTAGGCCAGTTTCAACACCCAGATTGTACTCCGATATTTCTTAATAAGAAAACCCTCAGATAGCTGCACCAGTATTTCCTCATTGGGTTTTTCTGGGGACGTTGGTCAAAAAATAATGGTGTCATATGGTGCGATTGTTTCTGTTTCCTTTAGCTGTTGATCTGTAATATGTTGAGCTTGCACTAGTGTTTATTTTTGGTATTTACATTGTAAATAACTTGTTAAGTTACATAACAAGTAGGTAGGAATAAATAAGATAAAGTGCATGGAGGGTTTCTAACTAAGTAGACTTAGAAACTTCAACATTTTTCCCCTATTACAGATTTGGTTATTTCTTTACTTTGCCAAAATTTGGAGCCTTCACCCTTATTCATAAACTATTGATAACACAATCTTGCTTTTCTTGTTGCGTCATCCATTGTCTTAGGATTGTTGAAATCCATCATTTTCTTATAAATAGTAGTTATACATTTTACAAACAATTGCACCTTGGATTTCTCTCCTTTAATATGGAGAACACAACACAACAAATTGGTAAATTTTTCCAAAAAATTGTCCATGGTTAACTGTCCCAGCCTTAAGTCGTGGAAATTCTTTGCGCGGTCATCATAATATTGTTCAATTAGATAGCGGGACTTAAACTATTTCTAGAATTCCTCCTGAGATATTGTCTTTCCTTCCAACATATGCAAACTTTTAGCCTCTTCCCATGAGAGAGCATCTTTTCCTTGCAGCTGAGAAATGACCAATATTGCCTTCAAATTAGTCTCATATTAATAAACTTGAAAATATGTTTTCATATTAAGAATCCATTCTTCTGCATCCTCCTACTTTCCCCCATCAAAAGTAGAGGGCTTGATTTTCTGGAATTTCCCTTATAGCTCCACTTTCTTCTTTCTCTTTAGGGTTTTTGGATACATTATATATGAAACACTTCCTCCTTCAAATTCCTATGATTTTGTGCCCATTTTTTTTATTTTCAATGCTTCAGGTTCTATAGTTCTATGGATAGAGTTTTTAG
The DNA here is from genome assembly GCA_000404065.3 of Pinus taeda. NCBI lineage: Eukaryota > Viridiplantae > Streptophyta > Pinopsida > Pinales > Pinaceae > Pinus > Pinus taeda. The sequence continues at coordinate 49,396 of APFE031274099.1, read as the reverse complement.
TCAAACCCCTTATCATCCTTTCGTGCTCCTCACTAGCCTTTAGAAGGAATTAATTACTTCTCCTTAGATGAGCCAACTATTGCTGCAATTTTTTGATAACATCCATATATTGAGAGGTTGGTGGGGTGCCCCCATTTCCCAACTCGACATATAGTTCTTGACCTATGGTTATGGCTGGAGGGGGATGCTCTGCCATTGTGTGGCAACCCGCATCACTTGATTACCTTTTATTCAAACATAAACAAATATTAGTTCTACATCACTTACATAAATATTTCTATCCTACACAATTCTACTTATTACTATGGTGGTTCTTTCAGGCCCCTTTTTGAACCTGGGCTCTGATACCATTTGTCACATGCCCACAAAGACTTCTCTAATTGTTTTTTGTATTATGTCAACAATACCCCTTTCAAATTTTTTTTATAAAGATCTTATAGATATGGTACTCGTGAAGATATTGAGAATCATTCCCCTTGTATTAGTTTAACTCATAACCTTTGTTTTTTTTTGTATTTCTCAACATCTTATAATTGAGAGGGATTACCTTTTCAAGTTACCCCTAACCTACAAAAATATTACTTGGTACGAATGCCCATGTTAGGCTATACCTATCTATTCCATTACAACTCTTATTAAAGCACATATGACTAATATTTGTATGCACCACTTGGTTGTTTGATGCTACAATTATTTTTACTCAACATATGGTTTGTGTAATTATTTTTTAGGTCTACCTATGTATGCGGGTGCAAAGGTACTCTAATTTGTTGTTTTTTAATTTATATAGGTACTATTGGGGTATTGTTTCCAACGAGGGTACTTGTGTATGGTTAAATCACATAGGTGCATAGCTAATTACACCTAACGCTTGGTTATACAAACTCTATCATTTTAATGCCAAGTGTTATCGCTCTGCATTAGGAAATTCATTACCCACTCCTCCCTTGCCACATTTCCTTCCATCACATGGTGTTCATGTGATCACTCTAGAAACGCTTAAATGGATAAGATGAGAGTATGGAAAAAAAAGGGACATGATCTAACATCGCCAACCCTAATCTTTTTACCTTGTAGCCATTTCATTGGTAGCTGATTTTCTCTGCTACCATTTATGTCTTGTGTCATTGCAACGACCCTCCACCAGAAAAATTCTCATCATTTGGCCTCTAGTTAATGCACAAGGTTCATGGTGGCATGGCTTATTTCTCTAGCCTTCACACTTGTCCTTTCCCAAAATTTACAAGTAAAAGATTATTTTTTTGCAATGCACAATTTTTTATCTCTTACTAATTTCACATGCCTTTTTACAACATTCCTATTGTGTAGCTTTCCTAGCATCTGTCTTCTTGGGATCCCTCCTTAGTTGATAATGTTTCTGTCGGTTTTTTCTTTGGTTTTCAGGTGCGACACTCATACAGGGGCCTCTTTCTATCAGATATCATTAGCCTTTTCCTCTCAGGTAATTTATGCACCTTCTAATTTTTACCCTCCTCTATTTTTTTCTTTTATTCCTACTATCACAATGCTTCCATACACATAGTCAATGTGGCTTGGATTTAATGTTTTTTCCCCTTCTTTTACAAGGCGCAACAAAGGTCAACCAAGTTGACTCCATGCCCCTGGCTTCAAAGGAGAATACAAGGTAAGAACAAGAATGGTTAGATCTTAAAAACAAGGCATTTAGTATTTCCTTATAAGACGACCACTCCCTGGTTTTCTTGGTTGGGTGTAACTATAAAATCTTCACATCTGGTTGCCCATTTTCTTTGTAGATATGTTTTTTCCTTCCCGACCTACTATTGCTCAGAATGTCCCGAGATACATCTAAGATAACTTTTTCCCTTGTTGAGGTATAGATTGGAGTATTCACCATGTTTATCCTTAACATGTATGGAGTTTAATTTTCTTCTTTGTTTCTATTATTCTCCTAATTCAGACTCTAAGCAGTAGGATACTCATACCACTGTCTCCCCTAACATGTAGGTAGCAAAGCATTCTATGAAGTAACTCTTCCTCATGCAGTTGGGAACCACAGTCATCACTTAATTTCAGTTGTTATTTCTTTCAGGTCAGTTAAATTCAACTTTATGGAGCTCTGTTTGGTTCAATGATCCTGTCAATATTCATTGACTTTTAGTGTTGTTGTGAACTACTCGCATTACATGTCCTATGGAAAATTTAAGTGTTAATTCACTTAATATAGTGGATTTCGTCTATTTTTTGTTATTTTGTCTATAACTACTAGACATTGTTTAGTCCTCCATTACTACGTTTTTATGCTTATAATTTAAGGGCACCCTAACTACCATGGGCACAAAACATAAATTTAATGTATTATATAGTGTACTCCTTGCACTGAGAAATAACTTGTCAGGATTCTTGTGTTTGGAACATTTTTTTTCTTTTAATACTACTCAATATAACTCCTTTGAGGTGGTGAGTTTGATACTATGGCCCATCTCAGGGTGGTTTACTTTTTTGTCCACTATGATATAATCTGCAATCCAAGATCACATGTATATATACATGACAAATTATTTTCTTCTATAATACTACTGGGTCATTATTTCGCTATTTTGTCCTATTTTTTTTCATGTATTCGAGCACTGTAGATTTTATTTTTACTAGTTAGTTCTGCACAAAAGAAAAAAGAGAAATAATTAATATCTTGTTAGTTTTCATTTTGAATGGACTCCTTGTTGGTGTATTTTTAGGAATTTCAATGTTATCCTATTATAGAAGGATAGTAATAGATTGTTCTCAGGTTTAATATATTGGCTAATAAATCAGGTTAATTAGTTCTTAAATTAATTGTGTGATCTTCCGCCATGTCCATCCACTATATTATTTTTCTTTTGTTTTGTACCATTGTAACTTTGGTTCTTGTCAATTGTATTCAACCAAAAATTACAATTTCCTATGTCCTAAAGGCATGACACCCGGGGAATTACAACCCGATTCCTATGCTTATTTCACGATTTCCCCCTCAGATTTACTAACTTATTTCTAATAAATCCTTTCTCCATGTATAACACTTCTAATTATTACTTCTTCTATATGTAAATAAAATAATATACAAAGTTTCTTAGACCAGTACATGCTTAGTAACATATACTTACAAAATAACAATATGTAGATGATTCGATCCTAAGTAACACACATAGTTATAGTCACGAACATATATCTAAAAATTGACACTTTTCTTTAATTTTCCCAAAGTCTTCTATCTACTACACGTATTCAACTTCATACTAAGATCTATTTTCTAATAAAATTAAATTCATGATAATAACACATATTCAAATTGACAATAAAATCTAATTTCTAGAATAAATAAATTCATGATAACAGTGTTATGGAAATACCATTTGCATATAACCATTTACGTTAATAAAATAACATATAATCTAATTGGTATCACTGTTAGGGGAACACTTGGGAATATTGCACCTTTTTTTCCACCCAACTGTGAACTGAAATCCTCCAGTTCATCCCCGAGCTCAAATGTACTTGCCAGGGAATCAACAACCTCTTTAATCCCTTGAGTATGTATTTTATACATTTTCTTCCATAATATATTTTCTCCTCAACGACGTCCAGTCTTTTTGGTTCTGAAAATCAATTTGCTTAGGATTTTTTTCTTTCTAAATCCCACTTTTCTCTCCTACGATGTGTTATTCTTATTCATTCTTAGCATCTTTCTCCAGTTGACGAATTTAATGGATATTTTTCTCCTATTCCATTAAATCATATTTAGGAGTTCCTATTATGGAAGATTTATTGTGATCTTATCCATTAATGATATTTTTTTTTTTTTTTTTTTTTTTTTTGGTAATAATATCTTACTCAAGTGTCTCATTCCCAAGTAGCTCTAACCCTTTTACTTATTAAAAAAAAGTACTTATTACATAACAACTTTATTGTATTACTTTCAATTAAATCAATCATGGATTTTCTGCAATCTAGTCTAACATAATTTAGTCTGAAAAGAAAACAATCATTACAAAAATAGGGGGGTATTATGAAGGAACATTAAATTTCAAGTAAAATAAAGATTATTGTAATTAAGTTGTATTTCACAAAGGCATCATAAAAAGTTCACATCATAAAGATTTGAAATGGTCAAAGGAATGACATCCTTGTGTAAGTTAGTGTAATGTTTTTAAGGCCAACATAAGTGAAGATGAAGATTAAGTGTCAATTTAAAGTCATCATAGTCCTTTATTTTCCAACAAGTCAACATTTGACCCAATAACATAATACTTTTCTCTTCTATATTCTCACTCATAAATGAGGAGGAAAGTAGGGACACTTTCAAACTAACTCGGGACACAGTTATATGTTGTATGAATATCTACAGTGTAAGTCTCTCCAATGATGCACCATAATACTATATCTTGGTCAACTAGCCTCAGCATGCATGCATACATATATGAAGGGAATTTGTGGACACATTGTGAACTTATAAAATCCCATTAAGTAATATAAATAAAAGTAAAAAAAAATTCTTTATGGTATTATTCATATTTTTTATTCATTTCCCATGTTCCTATGTTAATATCACATATAAATAGTTTTAAAATATTCTTACCTTCTACACTCTAGTATTTTAAGTTAAAATTGTTTTAATTTCCATCACATGGATTTAGAACTAGAGAATAAAATAGGTCCTACTGATAGAATCTTTGCATTAGCACTGAAATAACGGTAAAATTGAATAATTTAACATTCAAAGGAATGGTATCATTACCTAAGCCGTGCTTAAAGGTAAAGGATAAATTCTTTCTTGATACACCAGATGTTCCTCTATCTTATCTTTGTGATTCCCTTTCAAGATCTATTCATTGTTGAGAAAAATTGGAGAAAACCCTTGCCTTTAGATGCGTACAAATCCTTGGAATAATTAATCAAGCTACACCTCCCTCGGAAATGGAATTTAAAGAATTAATTTAACTAGGAAATTCTCGATATCTTGATAAGATCTCTTTAATGTTGGTCCTATATAATAACTTTATACTAGAATCGAAATGTACAAAAGCCACAAATGAACATTAACTTCACACATTCATATGAAAATCAACTATTATATCATTAGGTTATTTGGTTTCTATTAATATTAATAATATTAGGGCTTGTGAATAAGTTGTAATAAAATTTATTGATACATTATTATTCATAAGTTTTAATAATAGGGTTTAATATTTAATAATAATATTAATATTAAGATTAATAACATTAATGTTGGTTTTTTAATTTAAAATATATATTAAGTAAATGGTATTTATTTACTAATAAGGTTTAATAACTTTATTAGTAATATTATTTAAACCTCATTGACTTTATAATAGTGTATTAATAATTGCATATCAATACGTTTATCTACACAATAACACACTAATAATATATTAACATATACATCAACACATGTGAGTCATGGTTGACATGATCAACCATAATCAAAATGGGCATCATGGTCAACCATAACTATCCATAGACACCATAAGCATTAGGTTTATAAATAATAAGGTTGAGTAAGCTTTAATAATAATAATTTTCTTTTACTAAAATTAATATTCATTATAATATTAATATTAATAACATTAATGTGGTTATTAATAATATTTATAATAAGGTTTAAATTTTTTTTATTAATAAAGTTTAAGGTTTATTAAAGATACTAATATCAAATTTTATGAACAATAGAATTTATTATTATATTAATGAGGTTTTTAAATAATTTTATACTATTATTTAAACCATAATAACTTTATAATAATGTCTTAATAGGTATACATCAATACATTAGTTTATACATTAACACATTAATAACGTATTGTCTACGCATTAAGATATTAAACTATACATTAATATATCAATATGTATATGGACTGTTGGATCAGAGATCTCACAGATCAACGATGTACAGTGTGTCAGCAACCAAAGGTGGACCCGATAGGGATTTAGGGGTGATTGAAGGGAGTTTCACGTCTGGAATACACGTCCGATAGTGTATTTTCTGGAAAATGCCTGTGTAATGAAATTTCCTCAATTTTGGGTTTTTGCCTATGAAATGGCCCCGATTCCTTCTGTAACTACTCCTAACCATCATGCCATGCTGCAGTAACCGTTTCTATAGGAAATGATGCGTTTGGAAGCGACAGAGCCGCAAAGGGACAATGAATCACAGAGAAATAGCCAGAGAAGCCAAAAAGCTAGAAGATGCCTCAAAAGAGCCAGAGAGCACAATTGAGAGCAGGAGGAGGAAGAAGGTAGCAGAAGGTCGTTGCAAGAGAGTAGAGAGTGCCAAAGAGCTACTGCGCAGAGCAGCTGAGGAAGCCTTTGTGGTCACTTGAAGTTCAAGTGAAAAGCCAGAGAGCTGAAGGTTTCAGGAAGCCAAAGAAGCCAAAGCCAAAGAGCTAGAGCCAGGAGCCAAAGCCAAGAGCCAGAGCCAGAGCGAAGAGCCAGAGCCAGGGCTGAGAGCTAGAGCCAGAGCCAAGAGCCAGCAGTCGAGATCTTCAAGAGCCAAGGATAAAATGGTATCTAGACCCATTTTTTCTGTGTAAAACAGTGGAGTTGAGCCAAGAGCTTGTAAAAAGGATTTTGCCATCATCCCAGAGAGCTTAATTGAGTTGACTAGAGCTCAGGGAGATTTAGCCCAAGAGTTTTGGGTGAAATCCATGTTAGATTGTTGTCTTACGGGTTTTCTTATTGCTACATTTATCTACTGCCATATGTATTTACATATCAGCACAAACAACAGAATTTAAAAAGCACGTAAACAGTGTAAACAAACATAAGCATATAGCTATTATTTCAAGCACATATTATCAATTCCACATTGGTTAATCAATATGACTTGGGAACATTTAAGCTTTGGAAGTGGGACAGGTCCTTGTAAGTTAGACAAGAAGCCTAAGTGCCCCATTTTCAAATAAATTAGTTGTACTAAAAAGTTAAGGATTAGTTTGATAAGGAGTTTTGAGAGAGATTGGTGAACAAAAACCCTACAAGGATAAAAATATTGTTGGTGAAGGAAAATTTGTTTCCTACTAACCCACTGAGCATGGTGGTGTAACAAGTCAAGACTTTATCTTTTTCAAAAGGGGCATTCTAGGAACACTAATAATAAGTTATAATACATGCCAAGTGTCAATATGTGTCAACAGCTAATGTATGTTAATGCATGCTAATGTGTTCTACGGCATGTTAGGGACTAGAGGGTGTGCCAACACATGCTAGGAGAGTCCTACGCTATGTTAGAGCATAATAAAATGTGCTTGGGCATCCTATTCATGGCAGGATGTTCTAAGTATAAATATGTTCCAAGACGTGTGAGGTGCCAAGGAATGTTAGTATGTGCCAAAGCATGTTAAGGTGTGCCAACTTTGTTGAGGAGTGCTAGGTCTCTCTCATTAATAGAGATTGACAAGGTATGCTAGGCAGTTCCAAGGAATGAGAGAGTGCTAGGCTGACATGCCAAGATGTGCCAGGTACTAAGGTGTGCCAATGCATGTTAGGAGTGTCAGGGAAATTCAAGGAAGCACCAGGTCAAAATTCATGGAAATGAATGAATAAGAGTGTGTGACAGGGATTGTCAACAAGTTCTAGGTGTGTTATGGAGGGAGTGACAAGGTTATGTGCTAGGTAGTGCAGAGGGATGCTAAACTACCAAGGCATGTTAGGAAGTGCTAGGGTGTGCTAGGGAGTATCAAAGCATGCCAAGGAGTGTAGGGGGTGTTAGCACATGCCACATAATGCAAAGGCATTCTAAGGCATGTCAAGATGTAAAATATGTTTCTTAGTTTTTTTATGGCCATGGTTGTATGTGATCAGCCTTGTCTTGCTAACTTTTTAAGGGGGATGAGTTTAGATTGGACATGAGTAGCCTAAGATGAGTTACATGTAGTTCTTAGGCGAACAAGACACATGTCGAATTTCCACAGCACATGAGAATATGGGTTTGGTCTTGGAATATTTGATGCAAACACACTCAAGTGACATATAACATCTACTATTCCCAACAAAATCTACACACATCAGGGAATCAACTAGTGCACATGACAATTTTTAACTTTTTCAAACCCTTCTTTATTATATTACAAACTATATAGAACATGCTAGAGCTTTTGTACTAGGGATCATGGCCCTTTAAAATCTCATTGATATAAGGAATAAAACTAGGGATTGGTGTTAGTCCTTTGACAAGCAATCTACATTGAACAAGTAAACACTTGACCTACTTGTTGATGGTGGCCACACATAACCCTTTCAATCCACGTGCCTAGAACACATCTGGCAAGTCCTCTTGCCTCCCGTTCTGCAAATCCTCAATATACATCTATCAATGAACTCAACTCCTTTAGGTTACTGAAATCGACTCAATTGTTTTTTCTCTTTAGCTACCTCCTTTTTCCTTCAAGATCTGCAACACTTAGGGTCTTCAATCAACTTTTCACAACTCTATTTGTGAACAACTCTTTGGTTTGCCCATTTTTTCCATACTGCTACTCCAAGATGATAACTCTAGGTCTATGGAGGTCACCCTTCTTCTCATTTACTCAATCTCTACAACACAGTGAACGAGGGCTAGTTGGCTATCCCACATGATTGTAACTTTAGTCCTTAAAAGTTGGCACTACAATATCATCAGTACACCTACCCTTATACTAGTCTTGTTGTCCTTCATAAGTATAAGACTTAGGGCTCTTCTTCAATACTCAACTAACAACCCTCCAACTGTACTAGGACTGCCATCAATTTTCCCATCCGCAGTCTATTATTTTACTAATCTAGGGCCCATAAAACCACCCTCATCTAGGGATCTTCAAATTTTCCACCTAATAATGATTTGAGTCCTCTCAAAATCACTATTCTTGCGTACAAATTTCTTTATTTTCCAATCTATGAACAAATATGAACTACTCCTCTTATCATCCTTCTAACAATCTATCGATGATTGAATTAGGGTCACAAATCATCCACTAACAATCCATTGACTAACTGTTTATGGGCTGATTCAAATCTCTATCCAAAACTCTATGGAAAGTCCACCAAAATAAAATCATCTACATGTCAGTCCATTCCTCATACTGCGCATTTCTTCTAATCAATATTCTAATCAGGTTCCACCATCCATTGGATCTTCTATCTACACACATACTTCTTCAAACCATCTTCCGTATTTTTGGTATATATTGTAGAGATAATCCTCGCTCTAAGGGTCATGATCCCTCTTTTTCTACGTAGATTTGTCACAGTCTTAAGGGCATACCTCATGGAATGAGGATGCTATGAAACCACCCTAAATAGGGAATTATACTTATATTCTAATTGCTTTATAACACAACCTATCCACCGATATAAAAACCAACAATTATTGCCTCCATAAGAGACTTGACCTAGATCATATGGATCCATAGATTATGGGCATTTATTTGACTGAATATTGACCTGAACTTCATATCTATATGACCCTCAAACTATGATTACCTCAGTCAATATTACACCTACAACTAGTTATGTTCTGACCATAAATTCCAGTGTAGAACCTCCTCCATTTGCGTTGATATTTATCACATACCTTGCAACCTACTAACCACCATAAGATAGGGTCTCAACCCTCTCTTCTATTTAGAATTTGATGTGGCCTTCACACAAAAACACCACTGAAATCACATGCCCAAATTCTCATTAACCGCCTCTCTTGAGCTCTGTCTACCAGAAGAGAACCAATAATATTCCATCCTACTTCTTAGCTCGAACCAATTAAGGTATGCGAAATTTTTGTGAACACTCACATGATGATCTTTCTCTTCATGGATGATGTTGGCCTCCCTTTAGTAACCCTTACTCAACCATCCAACTCGGCCTACTTTAGGACTATATCTCTCTTGGCCTCCTTGATCATATGATCTCCTCACTTGATGTGCTTTCCTTAATACTAATTCCTGCTTAAATAGATTTTCCTAGATAAGCCTCTTAGGAACCCTCTATAAATTATGAGTTTTATCCACTTAGGCCTTAGGAAATACTAATTTTCCTTTAGATTTTAAACCCCCATCTTGGGTTCAAAACACCTTTGCTTGAATTCCTTTCCCACAAAGCCTTTTGTGACCAAAAACACACAAAACCATCTCATTAGGCTTGTGGAGTACCTCCGAAGCTACAAAATTCAACAACATAGTGATTTGTAGTAATCATAACTTGTTCAAGCCCTTGTAGTCAAGCGAGGACTTGGTTGGGTTCCCAAGTTGAAAATTAAGTAAGGGTAGTTGTGAGGGCGTGATAGATAGGGAGGGTCAGGGCATGACAAGGAATGAAAATGCACATTGACACATGTCGGACAATATCAAAGCATGATGAGGAGTGTTATGGAGTGCTAAGGCTCACAAGGGACAACTAGGTCAAAATGCATGGAAATGAACAAATAAGAGTGTGTATCAAGGAGTGCCAATGAATTCAAGTGTGCCAACGATGAAGTGTGTTAGGAGAAGTTCATTATAAGATTTTCAATATGCAAGCCTACGTTTGTGATAAGGGGCTCGACAGAGCAGTTTTAGACAAAGGGAGACTTTTTTCTAGGCACAACATTTTTTTTCCTTTAGAAATTATTTGTATATGACATGTGGCACATTTTGGCCAAATGCTCATGTTTTAAACTATTTTAGATAATTGCATATTATACATTGTTGTGTATAAGTTTTGGGGCACTCAGCTTCTTTCGGCTTATATCATGTGTTTTGTGCATCTTGTGGTTCTTGTAAACTCTTAGTTAATGATGTATTTTTTATATGAATTGGACATACATGTGAAATATTGTCTGTGTAAGCTATGTTGCTTAGTTGTTTTATGTCCATGGCTATATGTGATCCTTATCTTGGTAAGTTATTAAGTGGGACAAGTTGAGCCTTGACATGAGCATCCTAAGATGAGTTATAGGCAATTCTTAGGTGAACAAGGCACGATCTAGTTGCATTAGGTGCGATTGGTCAAGTTATGACAATTGAAGTAGACCAATGTCACATCGACTGCAGTAGCTAAGGACTTGATTGGATTCCCAAGTCATGAAAAAATGTATGGCTAGTTGTGAGGGTGTGAGTGCCAAGGCATCCTAGGGAATGCTAACATGTGTCAAATAGTGTGAAGGCATGTCAAATATGCTAAGATGTGCCAAGTGCTAAGGCATGCCAAGATGTGCAAGGGTTTCACAATATGTGCTAGGGACTATTAAGGCAACAAAAAGGAGAAACAAGTTAAACTACAAGGAAATGAACACATAAGAAGGTTAATAAGTCATCAATTTACCTTTTCCAAGAGGGTCGTCCTAGGCACACCAATACTAGGTGCCAATAGGTCCCAAGTGTTAGAGAATTCTAAGTGCCAAATATTCTTCTATTACTTATCATTTACTTTCCAATAGTTGAACTCAAATAGCTTTAATATTAAACCATGCCAAAACATACCAAGGCATCTCAACGAGTGTTATACATGCTAAGACTTTATGAGAACCAACATGTCCCAAGTGCCAATGTGTGTTAGGGAGTGATACGCATATTGCTATGAAGTGGGAGGGCATGTCCAAGAGTGCTAAGGTATGCTAGAGATTGCTAATGCATGCTAAGGAGTTTTAAGGAGTAATATGGAAACACAATGGAGCAGTAGGTAAACATTCATGGAAGTGAATGAATATGAGGGTGTGCTAGGGTGTGTCAATGAGTGTTAGCTGGCATGCCAAGGAGGGGTTGACAAAGTATAATAAGCATTGGTAAGGCATGCTAGGGAATACCTGGGAATGTTAAGAAGTGTTGCAGTGCATTCGGGAGTTCCAATGTGTGTTAAAATGTGCCAAATAGTTGTAAGGCATGACAAGACATGACATATGCTAAGGCATGTGAGGATGTACAGGGTGTCAGGGTATGCCAATATGTGTCAAGGAGTGTTAAGGAAAGACAAGGAAGAACCAAGCTAAAATGAAAGGAAATGAATACATAAGAGGGTTAATAAGTCAAGACTTTATATGTTTCAAAAGAGGCATGCTAGGCACACTAATAATAGGTTCCAATACATGCCAAGTGCTAATGTATGTTAATGCATTCCAAAGTGTTCCAGGGCATGCTAGGGACTACAGGGAATGTCAACACATGATAGGAGAATGCTACGTTATGCTAGGGCCTACCAACATGTGATTGGGTGTTCTATTCATGGCAAGATTTTCTAGGTACAAATATGTTCCAAGACATTCGAGGTGCCAAGGAATGTTAGTGTGGGGAAAAATATGTTAAGATGTGCCGAGAGTGTTGAGGAGTACTTGGTCTCTCTCATTATATAATTGACAAAGCTTGATTATGTATTAAATAATATAGTTCCTACACACACTAGTGGAACTTTATCTAAATGACATTTGTTAGATAATAAACCTAATAGGGATGAATCATGTGTTGACTGATAGGAAAATTATATTCTAATTACTTGTTGACACACTAATTACTTATTAACAAATTGAATGACTCTAAACACTGTGTCCTTCAGCACATAATGAAAAAGTCTCCACAACAATGGTCTTAAATCGTTGTCTTTTAACAAAAAATATAGTATCATGCACATTGTGTCATCAAAAACTCATTGGAATCATCAATGATCACCTTGATTTAATTAGATTTGGAGCAGATCATTCCAAGGAAAAACTTAGAGCATGTCTCTTGGAATCTCCGTGCAGCCAGGAGTACCTATGATATTAAGTTTCTATAAATACAACATATTAATATCTCTTTAAGATGAGGACCAAAGGCTGAACGATCATTTGAGGTAAGACTTGAGAGGGAGCTATAGAATCCCTGGCAAAATAGATGACTTTGGAACATGGTCCAATATATAGGAAAAGTAGCAGAATTGCAGACAATCTCGATGACTATGTCTTAAGCTAGATCATTTTCTCCGATGTTTTGAGGGACCCATAATCTAAGATATAGGTTATCGTCCTCTCAAGAGGGAGTTGACTTTTAAAGTCAACATGATAGACAAGTATGATGAAATGGAGAAGTTGCACCTCTTTGTCACATCCTTCGAGGGAAGCCATTACGAATAATATTCACTATGTGAAATGAGGTCAACACAGCCATACGAACTTCCATTCTTTCATAATTTGCTTGATCTCATTCACCATTTCCACGACTGTAATCTAAAATTGTTTGTAACTGATTTGCAAGGGAGTTTTGATGTTTTCGAAATCAGATTGCAAGCCCAAAGAATTATGATTTCATAACTAAGTTGCGAAGTTAGAAGAAGTGCCATTGAAACTGCAATTTCTAGAAAAAGGATATTGAAGCTATTTTTGTATCAATTTTTCTTTGTCAATGACTGCAATTAATTTTACTATTCTACGACAAGATTTTCAATAGCTAATTTTGTATCTTCTTGTTAGGATTTGATTTTTGATGAAATTAAGAATGCACAATAGAAGAGATAGTGGGTCAAATTTTATTTTTGAATATGGATCCTTTGACCTCGACTTCGGTAATGATCTCAACTGCTAGTTATTTTGGAAAACATTGCTTAGAAAACAACGTTGATTTTGGGGACAATAGGCTTAGATCTAAAATATTTGTAATGTGAAGGATATTGATTCTATTTATAACTAAAATAGGCCAAGCCTCTTGTATAAAGGATGTTTGAATTTATTTGTGGAGGGGATCGAGTAGTAGAAGAAAATATCCTTGATGTTGTTATCAAGATCAATCTGTAACTAGGATAGATATTACTGGTATAGGGGGTGCATACCTTGTTGGCTGTGGGCTATAGCAGAACAAGACAAAACCAAGAATTTACTAGCTGTGAGATTTAGCATTTAGGTTTGAAAATGGTTTAAGTGAGTTAATGGGGTGCAAGGGGGAGGACAAAGTGTTTTTTGCATGTGATAGCATCCTGCCTCCTCTATGAATGTATTGACATTGTAGAATTGTACTGATAAGAAAGCATAAATACTTGGTGAATGAGAATGTGAATTCGAGGCACTATCGTATAGATATAGAAGCTCATGGGTTTGAAAGCGATTGGTATTGGGTATATCCGCTCCACGAGTCTCATCAATCTCACTGTCACCTACTGCCTTTCTCATATTGGTAATGGTATTCCTCTAATAGAGTTCTAGACCCACTGCTACTTCCTCTTGTCCGAAGCTTCCTCGCTTCTTCTTCAGAATCATAGTGCATCCTCTTGCCAGGTTCTAAAAGAATTAGATATGCTTCTACAATCATTTTGAAAATCCTCTTTGCATATCTCCATACCTCCTCCCCAACTTCATTCGAATACCCATCGTCCCCACTGTCACTTGGTACTGAAAAATGGCCAGCCTTATCTAGATGGTTTCTCATAGCAGCTTTTTGGTAAGACTTCTTGATCTCAACCGTAGTACTAGAAGCCTCGACACCCAAGATCAAATAATGATCCAAATGAATTTCTCTTTATATTTCTTCTTCCACTTTGGAAAGTCGTTCACGAGCTTGTCTAAGATCTTTTGTGCTAGTTGTTGAGATTCCAAATCTCTCTCATTTGATTTCTTTGCTCTGTTGCTGGCTCTCTAAGACTGTTATAAGCTTCTGTAGATCAATGATTGCTTGTCCCTAATCTCGAGCACTTTCATCTAGTCTAGTTTGTAGTAGAATTGTATTAGTTGTACTAAAAATCTAAGGATTAGTTTTATAAGGGGTTTTGAGAGAGATTGTTGAACAAAAACCCTACAAGGATAAAAATATTTTTGATGAAGGAAAAGTTGTTTCCGACTAACCCAATGAGCATGCTGGTGTAACAAGTCAAGACTTTATCTTTTTCAAAAGGGGCATTCTAGGAACACTAATAGTAAGTTCTAATACATGCCAAGTGTCAATGTGTGTCAAGAGCTAATGTATGTTAATGCATGTGCATGTGTTCTAGGGCATGTTAAGGACTAGAGGGCATGCCAACACATGCTAGGAGAGTTCTACGCTTTGATAGAACATGCTAAAATGTTATTGGGCATCCTATTCATGGCAATATGCTCTATATACAAAGATGTTCCAAGACATGTGAGGTGCCAAGGAATGTTAGTGTGTGCCAAAGCATGTTAAGGTGTGCCAGGACTATTGAGGAGTGTTAGGTCTCTCTCATTAATAGAGATTGACAAGGTATGCTAGGTAGTTCCAAGGAATGAGAGAGTGCCAGGCAAACATGGCAAATGTGCCAGGTGCTAGGGTGTGCCAATGCATGTCAGGGAGTGTCAAGGAGTGTGAGGGAAACACAAGGAAGCACCAGGTAAAAATTAATGGAAATGAATGAATAAGAGTGTGTGACAAGGAGTGTCAATGAGTTCCAGGTGTGTTATGGAGGGAGTGACAAGTTTATGTGCTAGGCAGTGCAGAGGGATGCTAAACTACCAAGGCATGTTAGGAAGTGCTAAGGTGTGCTAGGGAGTATCAAAGCATGCCAAGGAGTGTAAGGGAAGTTAACACATGCCACATAATGCTAAGGATTCTAAGGTATGTCAAGATGTAAATTGTGTTTCATAGCTATTTTATGGCCATGGTTGTATGTGATCAGCCTTGTCTTTCTAACTTGTTAAGTGGGATGAGTTTAGATTGGACATGAGTAGCCTAAGATGAGTTACATGTAGTTCTTAGGTGAACAAGGCATATGTCAAATTTCCACGGCACATGAGAATATGGGTTTGGTCTTGGAATATTTGATGCAAACACACTCAAGTGACATAACACATCTACTCTTCACAATAAAATATATACACATCAGGGAATCAACTAGTGCACATGAAAATTTTTAACTTTTTCAAACCCTTCTTTGGTATATTACAAACTATAATAGATCATGCTAGAGCTCTCATACTAGGGATCATGGCCCTTTAAAATCTCATTGATATAAGGAATAAAACTAGGCATTGGTGTTAGTCTTTTGACAACCAATCTACATTGAAAAAGAAAACACTTGACCTACTTGTTGATGGTGGCCAAACACAACCCTTTCAATCCACATGTTTAGAACACATCTAGCAGGTCCTCTTGCTTCCCATTTTATAACTCCTCAATCTACCTCTATCAATGAACTCAACTCCTTTAGGTTATTGAAATCGACTCAACAAAATTTTCTCTCTAGCTACCTCCTTGTTCCTTCAAGATCTACAACACTTAGGGTCTTCAATAAATTGATCAAAACTCTATGAAAAACTCTTCGGTCTGCACATTTTCTCTATACTGCTACTCCAAGATGACAAGTCTAGGGCTATGGAGGTGACCCTTCTTCTCATTTACTCAATCTCTACAATATAGTGAACGAGGGCTAGTTGGCTAGCCTACTTGACTATAACTTTAGTCCTTAAAATTCTGCACATCCTTGGGCTCAATACACTTACCCTTCTACTAGTCTTGTTGTCCTTCATAAGTACAAGACATAGGGCTCTTCTTTGATAGTCAACTAACAACCCTCCAACTGTACTAGGATTGCCATCAATTTTCCCATCCACAGTCTATTCTTTTACTGATTTAGGGTCCATAAAACCACCCTCATCTAGGGCTCTTCAAATTTTCCACATAATAATGATTTGAGTCCTCTCAGAATCACTATTCTTGTGTACCAATTTCTTTATTTTCCAATCTATGAACAAATCTGAAGTACTCCTCTTATAATCCTTCTAACAATCTATAGATGATTGAACTAGGGTCACAAATCATCCACTAACAGTCCATTGACTAATTGTTTATGGGCTGATTCAAATCTTTGTCCAAAACTCTATGGAAACTCCACCAAAATAAACTCTTCTTCATGTCAATCCATTCCTCATATGGCACATTTCTTCTGTTCAATCTTCTAATCAGGTTCCACCCTTGATTGGATCTTCCATCTACACACATACTTCTTCAAACCATTTTCCATATTTGTGGTATATATTGTAGAGATAATCCTTGCTCTAAGGGTCATGACCCCTCTTCTTCTACGCAGATTTGTCACAGTCTTAAGGGCATACCTCATGGAATGACGATGCTATGAAACCACCCTAAATAGGGAATTATACTTATATTCTAATTGCTTTATAACACAACCTATCCACCGATATAAAAACCAACAATTATTGCCTCCATAAGAGACTTGACCTAGATCATATGGATCCATAGATTATGGGCATTTATTTGACTGAATCGTGACCTAAACTTCAGATCTATGCGACCCTCAAACTGTGATTACCTCAGTCAATACTACACCTACAACTACTTATGTTCTAGCCATAAATTCCAGTCCAAACCCTCCTCCATTTGCATCGATCTTTATCACATACCTTGCAACCTACTAACCACCACAAGATAGGGTCTCAACCCTCTCTTCTATTTAGAATTTGATGTCGTCTTCACACAAAAACACCACTGAAATCACATGCCCAAATTCTCATGAACTGCCTCTCTTGAGCTCTGTCTCCCAGAAGAGAACCAACAATATTCCATCCTACTTCTTAGCTCGAACCAATTAAGGTATGCAAAATTTTTGTGAACCCTCACATGATGATCTTGCTCTTGGTAGATGATGTTGGCCTCCCTTTAGCAAAACTTACTCAACCCTCCAACTCGGCCTACTTTAGGACTACATCTCTCTTGGCCTCCTTGATCATATGATCTCCTCACTTGATGTTCTTGCCTTCATACTAATTCCTACTTAAATATCTTTTCCTAGCTAGGCCTCTTAGGAACCCTCTATAAATTATGAATTTTATCCACTTAGACTTTAGGAAATATTAATTTTCCTTTAGATTTTAAAACTCCATCTTGGGTCCAAAAAACCTTCGCTTGAATTCCTTTCCCACTAGCCTTTTGTGACCAAACACACACAAACCCATCTCATTAGGCTTGTGGAGTACCTCCCAAGCTACACAATTCAACAACATAGTGTAGTTGTAGTAATCATAACTTGTTCAAGCTCTTGTAGTCAAGCAAGGACTTGGTTGGGTTCCCAAGTTCAAAATTAAGTAAGGGTAGTTGTGAGGGCGTGATAAATAGGGAGGGTCAGGGCATGACAAGGAACGAAAATACACACTGACACATGTTGGACAATATCAAAGCATGATGAGGAGTGTTAGGGAGTGCTAAGGCTCACAAGGGAGAACCAGGCCAAAATGCATGGAAATGAACAAATAAGAGTGTGTAGCAAGGAGTGCCAGTGAACTCAAGTGTGCCAACGGTGAAGTGTGTTTGGAGAATTTCATTATAGGATTTTCAATATACAAGCCTACGTTTGTGATAAGGGGCTCAACAGAGCAGTTTTAGACAAAGGGAGACTTTTTTCTAGGCACAACATTTTTTTTCCTTTAGCAATTATTTGTATATGACATGTGGCACATTTTGGCCAAATTCTCATGTTTTAAAATATTTTAGACAATTTCATATTATACATTGTT
Organism: Pinus taeda; assembly: GCA_000404065.3. Classification (NCBI taxonomy): domain Eukaryota; kingdom Viridiplantae; phylum Streptophyta; class Pinopsida; order Pinales; family Pinaceae; genus Pinus; species Pinus taeda. The sequence goes on along the minus strand of APFE031274099.1, from coordinate 30,969 downwards.
GACTATAATTTTTGGGCACTCAACTTCTGTCAGCTTATATCATGTGTCTTGTGCATCTTGTGGTTCTTACAAACTCCTAGTTAATGATGCATTTTTTATATGAACTGAACATACATGTGAATTATTGTCTATGTAAGCTATGTTGCTTAGTTGTTTTATGTCCATGGCTATATGTGATCCTTGTCTTGGTAAGTTATTAATTGGGACACGTTGAGCCTTTACATGAGTTCCCTAAGATGCGTTATAGGAAATTCTTAGATGAACAAGGCACGATCTACCTGTATTAGGTGGAATTTGTCAAGTTATAGCAATGGAAGCAGACCAATGTCACATGGACTGCAGTAGCGAAGGACTTGATTGGATTCCCAAGACGTGAAAAAATATATGGCTAGTTGTGAGGGTGTGAATGCCAAGGTGTGCTATGGAATGCTAAAATGTGTCAGATAGTGTGAAGGCATGTCAAATATGCTAATATGTGCCAAGCGCTAAGGCATGCCAAGATGTGCAAGGGTGTCACAAAATGTGCTAGGGACTGTTAAGGCAACAAAAAGGAGAATCAAGTTAAACTACAAGGACATGAACACATAAGAGGGTTAATAGGTCGTCAATTTACCTTTTCCAAGAGGATCATGCTAGGCACACCAATACTAGGTTCCAATAGGTGCCAAGTGTTAGAGAATTCTAAGTGCCAAATATTCTTCTATTACTTCTCATTTACTTTCCAATACTTAACCTCAAATAAATTTAATATTAAACCATGCCAAAGCATACCAAGGCATCTCAATGAGTGTTAGACATACTAATACTTTCCAAGTACCAACATGTCCCAAGTGCCAATGTGTGTTAGGGAGTGATACACATATTGCTATGAAGTGGGAGGGAATGTCGAAGAGTGCTAAGGTATGCTAGAGATTGCTAATGCATGCTAAGGAGTTTTAAGGAGTAATATGGAAACACAATGGAGCAGTAGGTAAACATTCATGGAAGCGAATGAATATGAGGGTGTGCTAGGGTGTGTCAATGAGTGTTAGCTGGCATGCCAAGGAGGGGTTGACAAAGTATGCTAAGCATTGGTAAGGCATGCTAGGGAATACCAGGGAATGTTAAGAAGTGTTGCAGTGTGTTAGGGAGTTCCAATGTGTGTTAAAATGTGCCAAATAGTTGTAAGGCATGACAAGACATGACATATTCTAAGGCATGCGAGGATGTACAGGGTGTCAGAGTATGCCAATATGTGTCAAGGAGTGTTAAGGAAAGACAAGGAAGAACCAAGCTAAAATGAAAGGAAATGAATACATAAGAGGGTTAATAAGTCAAGACTTTATATGTTTCAAAAGGGGCATGCTAGGCACACTAATAATAGGTTCCAATACATGCCAAATGCTAATGTATGTTAATGCATGCCAAAGTGTTCCAGGGCATGATAGGGACTACAGGGAATGTCAACACATGATAGGAGAATGCTATATTATGCTAGGGCATACCAACATGTGATTGGGTGTTCTATTCATGGCAAGGTTTTCTAGGTACAAAGATGTTACAAGACATCCGAGGTGCCAAGGAATGTTAGTGTGGGCCAAAATATGTTAAGATGTGCCAAGAGTGTTGAGGAGTGCTATGTCTCTCTCATTATATAATTGACAAAGCTTGATTATGTATTAAATAATGTAGATCCTACACACACTAGTGGAGATTTATCTAAAGGACATTTGTTAGATAATAAACCTAATAGGGATGAATCGTGCATTGACTGATAGGAAAATTATATTCTCATTACTTGATGACACACTAATTACTTATTAACAAATTGACTGACTCTAAACACTATGGCCATGGGTACATAATGAAAAAGTCTCCACAACAATGGTCTTAAATTGTTGTCTTTTAACAAAAAATATAGTATCATGCACATTGCATCATCAAAAACTCATTAGAATGATCAATGATGACAAACAATTTTTTACCGTCACCAAAAGTAACCAAAAATAGAATTTGTTGCAGTCAGTAAAATATCGTCACTAGAAGTGTCATCAATGAGAGAATTAGTGATGGACCTTTAACAACACTCACCAAAAGTGTCACTAGGATTTGGTGACAAACCTTAAAAGACCATCACTAAATGCACTTACAACAAAGTTTCTTTAAGGACCGTCACCATTTGAAACATTGGTGATGGACCTTAAAGATCTATGACAGGCATGACCCTGACCAATGACCTTTTTTTTGTAGTGTTTCTTGAACCTAATATAATTACCATGAACAATAAATCGAAAAAAACATATATCTAGGAAACAAAATTTAGTTAACCTTTGGTAAAAGATAGAATGTAGATGTCATTTTTGTGATATTCTCGTGCCATGAAATGCATGAGGATATCTTCATCTATGAGACACACTCATATCTTTTACTACCTACCCTATTTTTAGAAGAATTTTGTCTAAAGGATTAACGAAATGATTGTGATGAAAATTTTCACCCTAGAGATATTCTAGCCAACGTGGAACCATCTCAAGGCACCTAGAAGTAAAAACGAGGTGGCATATTTGTCCCTAGAGGTGTGTTGGTATGTGAATCAATGAGGATGACTACCAAATATGCACGTGATGGATGCAAGAAAGAAAACCTATAGCATTCCTATAGACAAAAGTTTAATTCCTATTCACATGGTCATAAAAAATAAGAAATTTCATAATACATTAAAAGGTTTTACTTCAAAAAGGTATTAGAATATTTGGTTGCCAAAATCATCAGTGATGTGGGATAGGGATAATAATGTGGTGAATATGGAGGAGTAGAGAGGAAAAAAGGGGTGCATCAGTGATCCAAAAACGTGTCAAATTTGAGACTTTAAAAACTTTATCTTATATGGCTTCCATTATTATCTAATAGTTGTATGATGAACTGATTATTCATCTAAAATACACTAAGGTATTATGGTTCTTAAAGACATAAGGTAAGAGGGATGAGTCTAAATAATACATAAATAGACACCAGTGGTCAAGGATGAGGTACAAAAGAAAGCCAAACGTTATTCGAGCCTATGAAAAATATATAGATGGATGAACATAACTATAATGATAATGGTGAGGTGTTTCTTATGGAACAACAAGAATAGAAACTTATTTATTCATATATTTTCAAATATTAAACCGAATACATTAGAGTATTGATAAAAAAATATGCATCTAAGCAAGCCACAAACCATGGACTATTGAAAATGGGGGGTTGTTTTCCATAATTTAAGTTGATACTAAATATCAAACCCGTCTCCCAAACAAGGCTAACAAGAAACCATGCACATCTTCTAATGTAGCTAGTGCTCAAAATGTACTACCTGCTAGACACCAAAAATGGAAAATTTCCATTAATGGTCTAAAAGGAGAGATAAAAAAGATTAAGCCTACTACATTTAACTGAAGCACAAAAAGTGAAAGGAACGAGAAGCTTGGCTACTGAGCATAAGGAAATATCTCAAATTTCATAATTATTCATCCAACTTAGAGGCTATAATAGCCATATACTATTTGGAAGGAAAAGCATCCATACAGTGAGAACAACTAAAATAGGTGTAGAACTTGGATGATGAAAAATTAACATATGAACAATTGAAGAACTATTTTTAGAAGAAGTACTTATTTGAGTACTTATATTACCCAAATATGCAAAAGTTATTTAAACTCAAGCTAAGTTATATGCCAAAGGATGAATATGAGAGGACATTTCTGGAAATGTTAGAAGATGTTCACTTTATCAAATAATAGAGAGAAAAAATCCATAGGTTCCTAAGTAGGTTTCCTTCATACTATAGTGATAAGATTAAGTTTTGTGAACCTAACACCTAAGATGATGCAATAAGGGAGGGAAAATACCTTATAAATCTAAAGGGCTTGGAATAAGAAGAAGAATGCCCAAATAGAGAAAAATAATAAAGGATGCAATCCCTCTTCTCTAGAAAATATCCCTCAATAAAATAGCCAAAACAAACAACAACTAATGAACCAACAAAGTAGGAATTGTTGGTAAGAATGGAAATATATCTATCTATTAAATGACGGTGAAGTGACAAAGATAACATGCTTAAAGATTTCCCTTATAAATATGCTAACATAGAAGTTGTGTGTCATGTACAAGAAGATGATATAGTGGAGGATGTGGGAAAAAACATGCGTAGAATATATGCATCTTCGGAAAATTGACAAATTGATTATCATGTGCACATGATAGAAATTTAAGGTAATATTAATAACCAACCCATTGATATGCAATGTATTATGGAGGTCTCCATAGTTATATTGATCCAAAACTTGTTGAAATATTTAATTTGGAAAAATATAAACATGAAAGGACTTGGTTAGTTCAACTAATTATAGGAAAAAAATGAAGAATTAATAAGTTAGTAAAAAAGTGCTCAGTCAACATGAGTTGTGTAGATATCATAGAGAATTGAATAATCTTCAATTGGGATTGTATGACTACCTCATAGGTATTAATTGGTTAGATAGATATCATGCTATATTGGACTTCTACAACAAAGGCTTTGTCTGTCTTAATAAAGAAGGGCATTGGAGGAAGGGAAGTGGGATCATGAAACATATCCCAAAGAGGGAAATATCAACCATGCACATGAAGAAAAGTTTCATTAAACGATACTACATTTACGTTATCCATATGGAAGGAGAGAAAAAGGAGAAGATGCTTAATAATGAGGAGTATCGAGTACTGAAGGAGTCTAAAGATGCTTTTGGCGACATACTAGGTATGCCACTTAAAAGGGTTAATGATTTGTGAATTGGATTAATGCTAGGAGAAACTTAAATATCAAAAACACCTTACATAATGAGCTTATCTGAACTTAAGGTGTTAAAGATGTAGCTTGAAGAAATATTAAAAAATGGATATATATGTGTAAGATTGTCCCCTTGGGTTTTCCCAATATTATTTGTAGTAAAATGATGGAACATTAGAGTTATGCATCCAATTCATACAAATGAAGAAGATAACAATTAGTAAGAAATGTCCTTTACCCTAGATTCATGATTTATTTAATCAAATAAGAGGGTAAAATGCATCCTCCATGATTGAATTGAGTTGAGGATGTCATCAAATCATGATATGGAAGAATATATCATCAAAACAACTTTTAGAAGTAGGTATGACCACTATGTGTTTTGGGTGGTGCCTTTTGGCTTATCTAATCCACTAGATGTTTTCATTTGTTTGATGAACAAGTTTTTTATAGAATTTTTGGAGAAGTTATTTATACCATTCTTCCATGAAAACCTTATTTACTCTAGATTAAAAGAACAATGACAACAATAGGGAATAATATTGTAAGTTTTTAGACAACATAGATTTTATCCCAAATTGAGTGCTCTTTCTATTGGGATCGAATTGATTATCAAGAGCATATCATATTAGTGAAAGGAATGGTTGTGGATCTAAGAAGAAGTAAAAACTAAATCTAAGCTATCAATGACTTTCCAACACCCAAAAATGTAGTTGAAGTTAGGTTTCTAATGGGATTAGCTGGAATTTTCAAAGATGGCACACACAAAAGAGAATGTTAAAATTGAATGGAATCTTGAATGGGAAAGGGCATTTCAACAACTAAAATTGGTTTTGGCTAGTGCACCAATTCTACAAATATTTGATCCCACAAAAAAAATATGTGCTCATTCTATAGCCAAGTATGAGCGGATGTGTAAGTTTGTCTGTGGTCCCTTCCCTTTAAAATAAAATTAAAAATTAAAAATAATGTTCTAAATAGAAAAATAATGTGGGGCATAAATAAAAAAAACGAATATGTTCTAAAGTAATTAGAAGTAAATAAAATATGTGAATCACAGGTTTGAGTGGGCGGATGCATAAGTTTGTGGATCCATCTTTGCCCCTTCAACATAAAAATAAAAATAAAATTTATGTTCTAACTAGAAAAATAATGCCGCTATAATGAAAAAAAATGAGTATGCTAGAAAGTAATTAGAAGTAAAGAAAGGTGTGAATCAAATATTTAAGTCTTATAGTTTTCAAAAATATTTCAACAAAAGATTTATATAAACTATTTGAATATCTATGTTAACTAATTTATGTCGATATCAACTTCATATATATCTGTATATAGAAAAAAAAATAAGTTTTCATGGTTAAAATTTCTAATTGGTCCTATATATACTCCATTTAACAAACTTAAATAATGAAAAATAACACATTGTATTTTGTACTCTAATAAATTTGCACATGAAGAAATTTGATCCCTCTTTTCTCATGCTATATCCGTAAGTAAAATGGATCTATGGTGGTAACTATCCAACTCTATGTGTTTTGAAATATCAATATTAGTGGCCTTTCCACGTCAGTATCCATTATAGTACTTACTCAATTTTGAATTTTATATCTCATATATATAATGTAAAAAAATAAAGCATGCATTATAAATCCAAAAAAAAATTGTAAAAAACAAAAGGATGACGTCATGGTAGAGTTTTATCATTTGAATTTTTTATTTTGTTGATCATTTTTTATTTTAAAGGGGCATGGATGGATAGACAAGCTTACACATCCCCTTATCTAATACTTTGATTCAAACATATTGTTTACTTCTAATTACTTTACAACATATTTATTTTTTAAAATTATAATCGATATTATTTTTCTATTTAAAACATCCTTCATACTAGCTGTAGAATAAGTTTTTCAGCTTAATAAAATTACATATTAATATTAAGAAACTAAAACCACTAATATTAGTTGAAAACGTAAACAGTAAAATAGTTATAAAAATACACATTAATATTACAAAACAACTTTGATATATATTTTGAAAACGCTGAAATCAAATAAAATATTTACGCTGAATATGATTTAAATATTTTGAAAACGCTGAAATCAAATAAAATATTTATGGTGAATATGATTTAAAATAGTTTTTACAAGTTAAAACCTATATTAGTTTTGATAATCTAATACCGATAGTCATGGATACTAGTAAATCATATTTGTATTTTTATTTTTAAATCAACTTTGACATATATTTTGAAATGGCTGAAATCAAATAAAATATTTATGGTGAATATGATTAAAAGTACAATTTAAAATTATTTTTACAAGCCAAAACTTAAATTAGTTTTGATAATCTAATACCGAAAGTCATGAATACTAGTAAATCATATTTTTATTTATTTTTAAATATTGGGGATTCTTGTCTCTGAAATTTCAGAATAAGATCCAAAAATGAGGGGGTATGAAAGCCAAGATTAGAAATTCGATATTCCAGATAACATAAAAGGGAAATATTTATTTATATTAAAAAATTGATTTGGTTATTAAAAATAATTATAGTTTATATTAATATTTTCATTATAAGGTAATTATTTATTGACCGCGTATGAATGTAATGTGTAATTTTATGGTGTTTAATATGAAGTTGACTAAATTTTTCTTTAAAAAAAATTCCCTTATACAAAAGTAATATGGATTATAATAAAATATAAAAATAAATATGCTATTCATTTTTAGTTAAGTGTTTTTATATAATTGAATCTCATTTCAACGCAAGATTTAAATAAACTATTTAAGATTTATGTTAACTAATTTATGTTCATGTCAATTTTTCTTTCTCACACATATATACATATAATATTAACAAAAAATAGTTTAATTTTGTACATAATAAACTATTTAATATACAAAGAAGAAAAATAATTAAAACGTAAAAGATAAAATAAAATTTATCACAATTATTCCTAATCAAAATAATAAAAAGGGTATGTGTTGTTCAATCAATTTTTAATATAAAGTTAATATGTAACGTCTAAAATTACTCATAATAAACAAAAAAAAATCAAAATGAACTACTACTAAAATAAGACTTTAATAAGACTAACCTAAGTACCCACGGGGCATTTGAACTAGTGACCTATCGGAAGGAGTGCCTTAACAACTCACCCGTGAGCATACCTAAAAATATGTTAACAACCAAAACAACATTTTAATTAAAAAGTATTATGTATATATTATGTAAACAGTTAAAATAATAAGTTCAATGTATTCTATATAATATCCAAAAATATAATTTAAACCATGGAAAATTATTTTATATATATAGAAAACTATAGGTTTATTGGGATCTATCATGGGATTAGACACATCCAAATTTTTGTTAATCAAATTTTGCACTATCAAAGAAGTTTGCACATCAAGAAATTTCATCTCTGAGCTCATGTTAGATCCTTGGTTAAAATTGATCTATATTTGTGCTTAATTCTTTTGGGCTTTGAGGAGTTTTAAAAAATACACTGATTTCTGAAAGCCCCTCCATATGTGAGAGTAATAGCAACAAAGGTAACCCTATTGTTATTTGACTTTGTCTACTGAGACCACAATTTTTCCCTGAAAGTATTTTTTGGATAATTTTTTTTTTTTTTTAATCAAAAAATATAACCATAGAAATGTTTAAATTGATTTTTTTATTGTGGAAACTAATTAGCACTAAAAACTTTTAGGGCACCCAAAATCATTCATCTTCACAACTATAACTTAAATTTCCCAAAATTTCTACTAAATTTTAGTGAAAATATTACCCAATTTTCTTTACTTTCCGAACAAAATTGTAGCGTCATTATTCTAGTCTTCTTCTTTTTACCAGAGAAACAGGAACCGTGCCGTCTTTGAACAGAGTACTTCTCACACAATTCAGACCTTTATTTTCGCTGGTAGCGTTAGATTTTTCACAATGGTACGTTTCATTCAAGTCAAGGTAGAAGTATTTCTGCAATCCTCAAGAGAAATGGGCATTGCAGAGTTGGTAGTGTCTATTTTTCACTTCTTAAAACAATTAAATTTCACTGGTTTTCGATTATAAAGAAATTCGAAACCGGCCTGACCCTAATTGATTGTGCTGCGGGACGCAATTCCAATGACTTTTTACGCAGTAACAAAGTTGGCGTGCAGGTCTTCGAATGCTTTACAAAGCAAAAGTCAAACATTGAGAAATCAACAGGAACTTCACATCTCTCGATAAATACCCCTCCTCCATACAAATGGCCTTCATCGATCTCAGTCACCGTTTCCTGAAGCGTCTTGTTCATTCTGCCCCCATAATTTTTTTTTGAGCTGTGATACCTAGAGAGCCTTAATGGGCAGTGATTTGGGATCAATTATGACTGTAGTGACACTCATCCTCAGTACTCTCTTCGCATGGAATCTCATACAACTGTTGAAATGTAATTTCCCTTGCCGCGTTATCATTTCTAGAAAACCGTAAGTCTTCCATCTCACCGCTTTTCATCAAGTAGTGGTATTTTTCTAAGGGGCAGCGATCACATCGAAAAGCCGACATGTGCACAGCAGTTTTGCCAAAGTGGTTTTGGCCAGAGCATAAAGTTCGAAAGAAAAGGGTCGTGCGAATATTGTTGTCAGCCATCGGATTAGATCTATGGTTGTGAACAAGCTTGCAACATGAACTTTCCCTGAAGTGAAAGTTTTGATTTTCACCGCAGATTTTTCAATAAAACAATTAAAGAGTATTTACTATGGTTTAGTAAAAGTTGGTAATATTTTTAATTTTATTGTTTTTTTAAAAACTCATGGGAGTATGGCAGAATTAAAAGAAAAGTATGTATGGTCATATTTTCTTTTATTGTTAAGAAATATGCAATGTAATATGTAATATGTAGAAGGGTGAAAGCTCGAGTGTTAATTTTTTTTGGTTAATGAAATGCAAGGGAAGCAGGGATAAGCACGTGAGAAAAATTATACAGCAGTGTAAAGAATAGTGTAAAGAATTTGTATGCAGAGAAAGAATGTGAAGAGACGCACCAGTGTGAATGAAACAAAGGGATTTTTTTTACAGCAGTAAATGTAAGAAATTTTTACACACAACAGTGTAAAATTTAGAAGCAGAGACAGTGTAAATTTGCAAGGAGACAGAGTAATTTTTTTTGTGTGGAACTGAAGTGTTCCTGGTTTAATCCCTCTGTTAAGAGAAAGATCCTTTTGTAACAGACAATCTTTATTAATGAATAAAAAGGTTTTATCTGTGTGAAACTTTGTTCTTTCCATAAAACAGTTTTTGATTCCCTGTGTTAAGATTCTGTGTTAAAACATAGCATTATTTTTTGTTCATTGTTGTTTGGAATTATCAGAAATTCCCAACATGGTATCAGAGCTTGTCCAGGCTCTTTGAAGGTGTCAAAGAAGCTGAAGGAATGATTTCTTGCTGCAGCAAGTTCTCTAGCAGAATGAAGACTCAGTCAAAAAAATACAAAGTATTTCTCAAGATTTTTTGTGTTGCTGTTGAAAACAGTTAGTTATTTTAAATACACAGTCAAGTATTTTGAAGCATAGTTAAGAGTGCAAGAATGGTTGAAGTCAGCACTAGCATGGGTATCTGTAATACTCAGCTCCCACACTTTAATGGGAAAAACTATGACTATTAGGCAATCGCTATAAGAGCTTTGCTTGCCTCACAAGACTTATGGGAATTTGTTGAGGATGGTTTCGAAGAACCAGCAGATGAAGATGAGTTTAATAATTTAACTCAGGCAGAGAAAGAACAGTTGAAGAGCTATAAGAAGAAGGATTCTAAATCCCTCTACTTCTTATATCAAGCAGTGCATGAGAGTGTGTTTCCAAGGATAGCAATAGCCAATACATCCAAAAAAACATGGCAAACTCTCAAGATAGCCTGTCATGGCATGGAGAAAGTGAAGATAGTGAAACTACAGTTGTTGAGGAGAGATTTTGAGAATCTTTCCATGAAGGAGTCAGATAATATTGACTCATTCTTCACACAAGTGATTGGTCTGGTCACACAGATAAGGTCTCATGGAGAAATTCTTGAAGAAAGGAGGATTGTGGAGAAACTATGGAGGGTCCTACCCTCAAAGTTCGATGTGATTGTCACCACCATAAAAGAGACAAAATATCTCACAAACTTCTCAGTGGATGAACTACATGCACCACTGATCACACATGAGCAGAGATTGAATAGAAATGAAAACTCATCTCTAGAACATGCCTCTAAGACCCAGATGTTCTTTGGAAGAGGAAGAGGTCAAGGCAGAGCAAACAAGAGAGGAAGAGGCAGAAGCCAAAATAGAGGTGGAAGAAACAGTTCAGCAAATGCTCAAGGAAGAGACAGCAATCCAAATCAGAACCAAGGCCAAGGTAGCAGCCAACAAAGTGAACATCATCATGCTCAAGGACAAAGGTATGATAAATCCAATGTCCAATGTCACTATTGTAAAAAATATGGGCACTATGCAAATGAATGTAGGAAGAAGCAGCATGATATGAATAATAAAACTAGTGCAAATTTCACTAGAGAAAATATCAACCAAGATAATTTGTTATTTTCATATTGATGAGCCCCAAAAATGGATAATTATATGGGCTCATTCAACCTCCTAATTTGACTTAATCCACCATTCTCATTAGTTTATTGCATGTTTTTTAATTATATTTATGCTAATAGAGTGAATGGGTTAGTCATTATGCCAACAAGTGTAATGTGTGCTTTGTGTAGCCTTTTTGGTCAATTTGGAGACAAAATTGAAGGTTTTAATGAGCACTTGGCAGCCAAATTCGTGGGAGAACAAGGGAGAGGATTTGTAGGAACGTGTCCCCTTCATTTATGGGCCCTTACCTCGAATTCTCCACCATCAACTCGGAGTTCAAGGGCCACCAAATCAATTATCACAAAGGCAACCAAGCAAGTCAGGTAAGACTGTTGTTAACTACAAGTTTTGGGCAGCCGAGTCCCTAAAGTTTAGGAGGACTGTTGGGGTCCCCAATTTGTATAAATAAGAGGACTTAGGGCCTCATTTCAGTTAGTCATTTTGGTTAGCCAGTAGTTAATCATTTTGTAGTTCGATTTTTAGGCAATAGATTAGCTTTGCTTTCAGCACATTTTCAAGTTCTCCTTGTGGACAATTTTTGGAATGTAACATTTTTTGCTCAATAAAGATGAATCCAGCTTTGCACCAGCTCTAAATCTCTCTTAGGAGACTGTAGCTCTTGGGGTTGGGCCCATCTCAAGTGCCCAGTACTTCCTTTGTTTACTTTAATGTGTTTTTGCTGCATTCTTAGAATAAAATCTGCTATTTAGGTCTAAATCCTGTTTTGTTATTTAGGTTGTTTTTTATGAGTAAAATAGATTTTCATGCTCAGATTTAGTTGATAGGTTGTTAATAGAAAAAGCTTCAAGAAAAGGGCCATCAAACATTTGGGGTTTCACCTCTCCCTTAGTGGGATGACGAGATGTCACTAGGATGACTTTGCTGCCCACAAAAACATTGATTTTGCTTTGCCATGCAATCACTAGTGTTTGATTTTCATGTGTAGAAGTTGGTTACAAGCTTAGACTTTCATTTGCTTAGTTGCATGAGTTAAAATACATGGTTTCATTGCTGGTCACACTTCTATTCATTCTCTTTACTAACAACTAGCAAATTAGGTCAACGTAACTAGGTCTTTGAATTTATAAGTCTTTGTTGGTTCAGATTGGAAAAACAACTTGCAGAGCACCTGTACCACTCCTTCATCTGCTTATTCTCCATCAACACCATCCACTCCACCCTCTACTTAGAATCCTTGCCTCACGTTTGTCATTTTTCCCACGTAACCCTACCTTTTTTGTGCAACCATTGTTTCAGCATCCTTTGAGCAATTTCGACCATCTACACCTTCTCCCAACTCTATCCACTAGTCCCTGGACCACTTCAGACCCCTATCCTACCTCCATACCCATTCCTTCATCTTTCCTCACTTATCCACCCTCCAAAATCTCAATTTTAAACATCCTGTAGAAATTCCTGAACATCCTGTAGAACCCTTGCAAACTTCCTGTAGAAGCTCACGAATGAGGTTTCTTGATAGCCAAACTCTGTGAAACTCTTAGGAAGGGTGTTGGGGACCCCTTAGGACCTCTTCTAACCTTCCCAACCTCCTGCAAGCATTTCCTTCCGCCGATCCACCTATGCACAGTCAAAAACAATAAAAGCACATGCATCATAATTCTACAAAGTCATTCAAAAATACAAAAAGATGTTTTCTTCAGATTTCATTATAAAAGTAGCTTAGACATATGCATTTTACCTTCTAAAGTCAATGGCATCTCATTTAGTAGCTTGCATCTTCCTTCTTGCATCAGTAGGACTAGCTGGTAGAATTAGGGTTTGCTAGGGTTTGTGTTTCTTTTTGGCTTTCAGTTTCTTTCCGCAAGTAGATTAGATTCCTTTGAGTTAGCTTTCATCCATCAGTTAAAAAGCTTCTTCTAAGAGCTCATATAATTTGGCTTAAGTGTAGAAATTTTGAATAATTTAACACATATTCAACATAGATTATCCTGATCATGTACTATTGCGGAAAACATACACAACACATAAGCTCCTCTACGTTGATCATCAATATAGCAGCATCAATAACAATAAAACATCAAGAGCATTCACACATTAACACAATATGTATCCCGGGGAAAGCATCTCGCTAAAAACCCCAGCTATCTGTATATTAATGATTGAGTCATGTAACATTACAAAGTACAATGCTTATCACAAGCAATACAGTACCAGCTCCACCTGTTACACACAATACATCTCAGATCTGAATCAATCACTGGCTCAGATCTCTTCCACTGCTCAATACCTGCACAAGAACCGGTGATAATTCCAAGGCAGACACGTCTTTCCTTGGCTAAATCACGTGAGAACAAGGTACAATGTGGGCAAACTCATTGGCATACTCAATCCCCTGATTTGTGCAAGATCTTGTGCACAACTATAGTCACAACTGATAGCAATCTGATTCTCTAACACCTGTCCCTGCTGAACTGAACATGCACTGACATGCAACTGAGTTAACTGATGTATTCATTAGTTGTATTATTAGTTAATAACTTGTGAATTAATTAATAACTAATTCACCCAACTCATCTCTAGTCTATTTGCCAGTTAGACTAAATACAACCAGTTTAACAAAGCTAAACTGAACACAACTCCATCAACTGCACCTCCAGTCCACTAAACTCAACTCACTTTAGTTCTAACTGAAGTCATGCATGCAAATATTCAACTAACCCATAAGAACCACGTATTTCCTTCATGCATTTGCATGTGCCACATCCGTAGCTCGAACTGAAGTGCTCCAAGAGAATAAGATTAAGTTTATAGTCCAAATATTATTGTGAGATAATAATATTTGACTTTTCTATTTTTGACAGCCAGTCTAAAAATAGACTTGATCACTCACACTGTGATCACTCACACTTTCATCAAAAATAGAAGTCCATCTATTTTTTCCCAACTTG
>APFE031274095.1:1060-14374 GCA_000404065.3 Pinus taeda | reverse complement strand
TGAAGAGACATAACCTACAACAGATCCACTATAATATCCTCTGTTTTCTCTCACAGTCTCACCTCTCTATTTCTCACTCAGAGAATACACGTCTATTACACAACCTCAATACAATTCCCTCATATAAAGAGAGGGGTTGCCTTCTAGGGAAAAAAACCCTAAACTAAACATAAGTTCTACCGTCAAATCATCCACCTAATGAACGACCTAGATTGACTAGAAATTACTATACCTTTAAAAGGCATATTTATATCTATTTTTAGCTTCAAGGGCGTTGGCCCTGAAACCCCCACCGGGGGACTGCTGGCCCCCGGACCCCCTAGTCGAGGGGGATCGACCCCGTCGAACCCCCACCGGGGGGACAAGTCCCCCCTGCACCCCGCCGCGTGGAGGGGTGTACAAACTTCCTAGGGTATACATCTGGCTGAAACAAAGACCTCTAAATAATCATGTTGCACACCCAACAAGAAACAAGTGGAAAACAAGCAACATAATGACTTGTGCCCTAAACTTTGTGCCTTGCTTGGCATGGGAAAAGATGATAGAGAATTGAATTGTCTATAGTTTATGTTGTTTTGTGATTGATGATCTCAAGTTTGTTAGGTTGTGTTATATTCTTTCCATGACTAGCCTATGTAGTTAACCGGGGGTTTAGAGGGGGGTGGAACCCCTCGTTCGTTATGTTGATTCTGCAGTGGGGGCGATAGGGGGGCCGGTTAGCACCCCTCTACAGGGTTTGGGGCAGCGGCCCGAGGAAATTTTTTTGGACCCTATATTAGGTTGGGTGGACCTACGTATGGTTTTGTGCATGATTTTCAGACATGGTTTTAGACGCGATGGTTTTCTGTCCATGGTTTTGGACATGATGGTTTTTCAGTCCATGGTATTGGATGCTTTGGCATGTATAAATATGTATTGTAACATTGAAAGAAACATAATGAAAAATCAAGCTGATAGTCCCGGTTTTGTGATCCAGGGGAAAATATCCGTGTATGTGTGTTTTATGTGTTATGCTCTCGCATTGTTTATTTTCTGTTCTTAGAATTCCTATGCAGGTAATTTATGTACAGGGTTAAAACCTACAAACTTGAATGACATGTATTGATTGAAAATGGTTATAGTTGATGATGTTTTTTTGATTGATGATCTGAAGTTGAATGGCATGTATAGAATGAAAGATGGCATCATAGATCAAATGACAATGGAATCTTGAAAGCTAAAAGAAAAGTTGATAGACCCAACCTAGAAAATGGAGTAAATGCTTAACCAAGATTCAATTAAATCTATGCAAAAATCTGTTAGTTTTGAATTCACTAGGGTTTTTTTCCTCCGAATGGAGAAATATGGCTGAGATAGAATCATTATAGGAGTGTTATTAGGAATCAATTCTTGAAATTCTCTTAACTTCCTTAGAATTCCAGGATGAGATTCCTTCCATGGATCACTCTTCAACGCTCCATAGACATAAAATGATGCCAAAATTAGGTTATTTCCTAGCCATCTCGGTCAAATATTTGTTATATTTTCCCAAAACAACATACTTTCCCTCAAGACCTCGATCAATATTTTTTTTTGAAACCCATGAATTTATTGTGTATCACTTGTGAGATTATTCAAAGAAACCTCAAGATCTTTAAACAACTATTGTCGAAACTCTTTATCTCATGTGAATGCGAGAAGTAGATGTCCCATAAACACAAAGGAATCTACTTATTCTTTCATCAAATCCTTTGTCCCATTGACATTATCCTTTCTTGTTACTAAAACAAATACATCTCTGAACATGGGAGATTTCTTTATTTCTATTTTCTTTTGTTTGCTCCTAGTTCCATATCATGGACCATAAACTATCTAAATTGACATTTTAACATTCTTATAGATAGTGGTTGCTATACCACCATTCATATTTTCTCCCACCTCGGTCGACATTCCCATTCTGGGTCCACATAGGGCTAGCCTCCATATCCTCTTGCCCCCACCTTGGGTCAGGCCTAAAAAGATTCCCCAGAGGTCGAAGTGATTAAGAGAAAAAGTGAAAAGCATAAATGGCCACATTTAATAGACTATTGTATCAGAAAATGCAAAAAATGGTTGGGAAAAAATATTTAGCACGTTGGAAAAAGATGACACAGGAGCTCTACCCCATCCATGGCCATCTCACTGGTTCCATAGATCCTAGATGGGCCTTCTCTATCATTTAGGAACCCATGATTGTCCCAAACACTAGAGGGAATTGAACTGCCCTACCTCAAAATTGGTAATCACTGCTATGTTATACACATCATGCTCTTGTCCTTTGAGGCTTGAGTAGTTAACTAAAGAAAAATTCATAAAAGGAAAAATGCATATAAATAAGGGTGGAAAAATAAAGGTCAGGCACCTCACGTACCTTGACTACTCCCTCCTATACACTATATACCTATGTATGGGCTTCCCCTTATCTAGATACCCCTATGCCCCATTATGTGGCCCAAGGTTGCCCCTCTCGTTCCCTATTTCATCTCACCTATTTGTCACTTACCACCCCCAATAGAAGGATGTACCTTGGACATACTCTCCCCTCTAGGGGTTGAAGCCACCAAAAAATGTCCTTGGCTAACCGCATTTGGAGTTTGGAGACACTAGCACATGCCAAAGCCCACTACGGAAGGGCATGTCATTATGAAATGCCCACTTTGTTATCCATAGTCTGTAAGCTCCTTTACCCAATTATTTTAATGACTAATTGTACTGGAAGCCTAGGGGATGCATTGGATATTATGGAGGATTGGCGGTGGTTTCCATTTGGGTTTGGTCTCCCTATATTAGATCTTGACCTCCATAGGTCCACATTGGCACATTTAGGGTGTGCATAGAGAGCCATGGGTCTCTACAATAGCAAAAAACACTGCACAGATCTTCATGGATGTTCAAAGACTTCTAGCGATCCACATTTGGGATGATGGTGACCCAATTGGTACACTATGCCCAGTAGGCCCCCATGGGAGTCCCACACTCTTAACAGGTGTCCCTGTTTGGCACTGGAGGAGGTATGTTATTTTCACTTACTTTGTTATCTTTTCTTCAAAACTCAACCTTTTCACATCATGAGCTAGCCATATGACAAAGGAATATGATAAAATCTAGAAGATTTATATGTAACGTGAAATAACTAATAATTACCCTTATTCTATGCAGAAAGAGGAGAAAATGGAAGAATGTCATCCCAAAGGAAAGAACGAGACCAAGTCAACTATTGTCCCTTTGACAGGGAACCACGTTCAAACAAGGTGATCCAAATTGGAGCATAACAGCCATAAAAAGGAAAATGAGATCTCCAATCGGTGCAAAAGAACAAGAGGATAACTGCAAACTAACAGCTTAGCGAATCCCTCAGGATCCTTTGATCCTGAGGGATCGCTATCTTAACAATCATCTGCATTGTTGATATCATCGCTCAGCTATTATAAGAAGGGGTAGAACTATTAGATTAGGAGAGGAGAGAACTATTGTTATTTTTATGAAATTCGTCTTGGTACTTGAACTTTGATCATCGACTCTCTTTGATGAGCTATTCATTGTAACTTTGTTTAATGTTTTAATATAAAAACTTGGTTGTTGTTCTATCATTGATTCTAGAGTAGCCTTAACGAGTGAGTCCCTGGAGGCTAAGGGCCCAGCCGTTGTGGATCACTTGCTCCTCTACAATATTTTTGGTTTATGTGTGGTGTGATTTCTTCCATTTACTTTGTTCAGTAATCTAACATGCTTTACTGTTTTACATATCAGCTCTGTTATATACACTTGACTAAGTAATGTTGTTATCTGCTATAGGAATTCTATTTTATTCATTCTAACTTTGTATCGCATTGTTGTTCCTTTTGACAATTGATATAACATTGTTGTTCCTTACAGATTGCCATCCGATTATAGATTAACCATGATGTATGCTCCTAAATCGATACTACTATATGTTTTATTCCTAAATTGTGATTGTTGTATCGAAGCTCAAATTACCGTTCCCTTTACTGATTAAGTGTGTTGCATGTTTAACTTGGGTTGTTTTACATTCATATTTAAGTTGTTGTTTTATACTTTATTTCTGATAGTCCGCTATTCCATTTCTGTTTGCTGTTCAATTCAAAGGCTGTTACTTAATTCCTGTATATTATAATTATTGCTACATCCATTTCCGTAGGTTAAGATTTTGTTGTTCAATCCAGTTTATAAAGACAGTTGTTGTTCCATTTCTTGTCATTTGAAGATTATCATTGTTTTGGTGTGCAGAAGGTCTGAGACTGTAGTGAACATAGACATACACTATCTAGTTCCCAGTTTGATGATCCTTCCTTTGAGTGCCTTCTTGATTGCATCAGTTTACAGAGGGAAGAGTTACCATTACTATACCCTTGACTGATAAATTTTTGTAGCTTTCTGAACGCATGATTTGAGTCCTAGGTTCCTTTTTGCAAGTAGATTTCATTCCAAGCATCCAGTTACTCTTGTATTGAGAGGACTATACTACTAGCATTACTCTGAAAAATGACCACCTCAAACTTAGTAAACTCTTTGAAATAAGAAATCATTCCTTGATTGACAATTAATGTAGGTTAAATAAAGGTGAAAAAGACCATTTTTACTGCTCGACATTTTGCCACTGTTGTCGGGGAAGAGTATAGCCATTTGTTTCTTTTCCAGAGTAGTGTAAGAACCTGCTAGGAGAGAATTAGGTTTTAAAAACAGAAGGTAAGAACCTGCGTACTGAGCATGTAATAGCCCATCTCCCCTGCCCACTTTCCTGCAGAATTGTTGCTGTTTTTATTTGGGTAGAAATTAACAGTTGATTTGTGTGCATTACTAAGCAGAAAAATCCAGAAAAGAATCCTAAGCCTCTACCCAAGCCTGATAAAGCTAAGGGGCCAGTGACCCTTGGCTGATCAACCTTTATAGACAAAATCCTTAAGAAAGTAGAATCTCAGCCTTCAGTAGCACCTAGAAAAGTTACTTCTAGACAACCTACTAGTTCCCTTCAGGCCACAGGATCACCATCTTTAGCCTTTGCTGAGGTGCATAGTCACACCGAAGAGTAATAGTTTCAAGAAATTGAGAATTCTAGCCCAAAATCATGACAAGAACGGAACCTTAGCAACCTTTATGAAGGGAGAGGAGAAACTGGGGACACTAAAGAACCAAGACCTCCTCTTGGGATAATTCCACAATTAAGCAGCCCAGATAAGGGAAGTGCTGCAAAAATCATCCATAATGAAGTTGAAGAACCTCAAGAGGGAAAATCCCCCCAGACATTAGGAACTCTCATCATCCAAAATAAAGGAAGCGCTATTAAGGCCATTCCTATTAAAGCCAGTCCCCCTCGTCATCCTAGGAATACCCTCCTAGACATCGCAGAAAATTATTGGCACATATTTGACCAAATTGCCCAAAACTAGCCAAACACCAAACTTCTACACTGCAATATCCCATTATGGACACTGCAGCTAACGCTCCCATGAAAGAAATTCCTCTCCAGCATATCCCTACATTTCATGGCCTTACATCAGAAGATCCATATGCATTCTTGTTTGAATTTGATGTGTTGTGTAGAGGTTATGACTATACCACCGATCCCCAGAAACTGAAATTATTTCCCTATACATTAAAAGGGGCTGCTTTAAGATGGTTTATGGGGTTGGGTGGTGGTGTTATAAATAACTGGAATCAAATGAAAAATTCTTTTCTAAAAAAGTATCAAGATTATTGCAGGTCTAGAGAGTTAAAATATGAAATATTTCAGATGGTAGCTACACCAAATGCAACATTAGAAGAATAAGTTGAGCATTTTCAGTATAATCTTCAAAGATATCCTTATGAATCATTACCCTTAACTTATAATGTATTGAAAACAAGATCAATTAGAGCAGTGAGGGAACACTGGATTGAAACATTAAATATTATTGGAAAAGGAGATATTTATCAAGAAAATTTTGCTGGCATTATTAATTTATGTATTAGGAGTTCAAGAGGTAGCACAAGACTAAAACCTGCAGAACATGATCGGTTTGCAAGAGACAACATAATTTCTACATAAGGAGTAACTCGCGCAGAAATTGGAAATTTATTAGAAAATTTCAAAACTGACATATTAGGGACTCTGAAAACACAACTTGATATTATGCAGGCCAAGTAGAAACAAGCAGAGGCAGAACAAAATTTGGCAATCTTTTGTCCCAGGTGTAGAAAGAAACACAACCACAAAGAATGTTCGTTAGATTCGGTTCAAGTTTGTGCCATTTGTACAAAATACCATTGTACAGAGAGTTGTCCCTCACTTCCTAGATTGAAAGTAGTCTACAAGGAACCGGAAGAAGAGCGAGAACCGGTGTACCTACTTAATCAGCGCCATAAATGGCGGCCGCGAAAATCAAGTATGTTCTCCGATCCAGCCTCTTCTTTTCAGCCTCCACAATATCATGCTCAACAATATATTACTATGTGGCAAAATCAACCACCATTCTCAAATTGGTCACAACAACCATTCCCTTCATCATCACCATGGCCGAATCAATTTTCCTTATGCCCCACCATATTGGAAAAATAATGTATATCTAGTGCAACGGTCCCTTCCTAATTCACATAGTCAAGCCTGGCAGATAATTTGGTAAAGAACGATGAATCAGCCAGTAGGAACCATTCCGCTCTGTCAGCCTACACTACTAGCATTACAACAAAACCCCCAGTTTAACTTAAGACTGCAACTCCTAGCCCAACCCAACCCTAATCTGAATAACAGACTGGTCCAATCTATTCAAATAATCGAAACACCAGAGATAGGAACCGATCTAAGGGAGCGTAATGACCTTCAATTAAGATCTGGGGGCATCATTGAAACAGAGGGAGGTAAAACTGCTCAAGTTGAAAATCAATTACCTATAGAACAACCACTAGAAGAAGAGGATGTGATGAGACAAAAAACTCATAATAAATTAATCACATCTTCTCCCCCATTCCCAGAATGATTAATTACACCTCAACCTATACAAAATCCTGATTTTGACATTTTGGGAGAACTTAAAAATTTGTACATAAAAATTCCACTCCTCCAAGCCATCCAAGACATCCCAATATATGCAATGACCATCAAAGAGCTATGTATAAAAAAACCAAGGAGGAGAATAGCAAATAACTTAATAGTCCAAGTAGTTGGCACCCTATCCGACCTATTATCAGGAAAAGAAACACCCGTTAAATATGAAGACCCAAGAAATCCAATAGTAACAGTACAAATCAATGGGAAAACGTTTGCAAATGTCTTAGTTGATTTAGGGGCTGCAATTAATATCCTAACAACCACCACTTGTCAAAAAGTGGGCATTACATCAATAGAACCAACTTCCACTTTATTAGAACTGGCTGACCGATCTTTGGTTAGGCTAGAAGGCACACTACATGATGTCATGGTCTCCATTGATTCTGGGGGGTATCCTGCCGACTTTCTGATAATAAACCCCAAAAACTGACTTGATGGACATCAATTGATTTTAGGCGGACCTTGGCTTGCAACCGCTGATGCTTATATTAGCTACCGACAAGGCAGTATGACCATAACTAGAGGGGCTAATATCAAGAATCTAGCCTTACATCCTCCAACCCAGCCAAGTGTCACAATAATAAAAAGTAGCAAACATCCTATATTATACCTCACAGAAAATATTAGATCCGCATTAGCCATAGAAGATGCCCTCGATTTCAAATATCAAACAAAGGGTGATGTCATTAACAACTTTCTTAGCTAGACTAAATCTAGATCCCACATACAATGTCATATGATAGAAGCAACATTTGATAATGGATTAGAAAAAGATCCTCTCAAAGACACTCATGATCAAACAATACTTACTACCTCTGTATCGAATAGAAAAACTGTAGAAATTGAGCCAGGAAAAACTTTAAACATTAGTGGCAACGTGACTCTAGAATAAGAACACAAGCTAATCCAGCTACTAAGAAAATACAAAAAAGGATTTGCATGGGATTAACTTGACATGAAAGGAATTGATCCCCAGTTATGTACACACCACATTTACAAAGAAAAGGATGCAAGACCTATTCGCCAACCACAAAGGAGACCTAACCCTCACCTAAAAGACATTGTAAAAAATGAACTTCAAAAAATTTTAGATGTAAACTTTATTTACCCTATATCCGATAGCAAATGGGTCTCTCCACTTGTAGTGGTACAAAAGAAGAATGGAAAGTGGAGGATTTGTCTAGATTATAGAGAGATAAATAAAGCAACACAAAAAGACCACTTTTCCCTTCCATTCATTGACCAGGTATTAGATATGGTAGCAGGAAAGAAATTCTTTTCTCTCTTGGATGGCTTCAGTGGATACAATCAGATTCAGATTTCCCCTAAAGACCAAGACAAAACTACTTTTACCTGTCCTTGGGGAACATTTTCCTATAGAGTTTTACCTTTTGACGTATGCAATGCCCCTGCCACATTTCAAAGGGCTATCCTCAACATCTTTTCAGATTTAATAAATGAAGGGCTCGAAGTATATATGGATGATTTTACACCATACAGAGATGATTTCGACTGAGCTTTGGACACACTAAAAAAAGTACTGCAGCGATGCATTGCCACCAGGCTCTGTCTGAGCCATGAAAAATGCTATATGATGATGACTGAAGGAATTATTCTAAGCCATTATATTTCAGCAGCTAGAATACAGGTAGATCTGGCCAAAATACAAATAATTTTGTTAATACCTACTCCTACCACTCAGACAAAGGTACGCAGTTTCCTTGGGTTTTCTGGTTATTATAGAAGATTTATAGAACATTTTTCTCATATTGTTGCACCTTTGTAAGCACTGACAGGGAATGTTGACTTTGTTTGGATAGAAAAATGTGATCATGCTTTTGAAAGTCTGAAAAAACTTGTGTCAACAGCGCTAGTACTCCGAGGACCAAATTGGGACCTGCAATTTCAAATTTCATCAGATGCTTCAGACACAGCTATTGGAGCAGTCCTTGGGTAGGAAGAAGATAAAAAAACATATGAAATTTATTATATTAGCAAATATTTGTCTCCTCTTGAATTGAACTATACTATGACTGAAAAGGAATTTTAGCTGTAATACATGCAGTCAATAAATTTAGGCATTATATCACTAGATATCCTGTTATTTTATATACAAATCACTCTGCCATAAAATATTTAGCAAATAAAACAATCACAGACGGTAGAGTAACCAGATGGTTGATTTTATTGCAGGAATTCAATATCACAATAAAGGACCGGCCGGGAAAAGAAAATCCTATAGCTGGTTTTCTCTGATGAATGCCAAAACCAGTGGATGCAGCAGTGGTTGAAGATCAATTTCCAGATGAACATTTGTTTTTTGTTATTGTTAAAACACCCCGGTATGCTGATGTTGCAAATTATTTAGTAGTAGGAAAATTATTGAAACATCTGACCCCCAATGAATGAAAACAGATTGTCCAGTGTAGTACTCAATTTTCTTGGATTGAGAGCTACCTGTTTCATACAGGGGCATATATGCACATCAGGAGATGTGCCCATGAAAATGAAATTTTTGACATCTTGAAAGCTTGTCACACTGGACCATGTGGCAGACACTTTGTAGATTGGAGAACTAGTCACAAGGTGCTACAAACAGGTTATTATTGGCCCACGATCTTCAAAGATGCAAAGAAGTTCGTTCAAGCTCGTGATAGCTGCCAAAGAGTAGAACACCCTAGACAGGCTGATGAAATGCCCCTGAACCCACAACTAGTTATTGAACCATTTGAACGATGGGGACTTGATTTTTTTGGTCCAATTAACGCATCATCAAATAAAAAAACATACATTCTAGTAGCAACAGAATATGTTACCGAATGGGTTGAAGCAGAGGCATTGCCAAGAGCTACAGAGAATTTTTTCATACAATTCCTGTTCCACATATTTGTGCGATATGGCCTCCCGAGAGATATAATTATGAATGGAGGACCTCAGTTTGCTAGTAATAAAATTGCTACCACACTAAAAAACTATCATATTCAGCATAAAATTACTACTCCATACCACCCACAGGCAAATGGTCAAGTAGAAAGCACGAACAAAATAATAGAAGCAATACTGACAAAAACCATTGCGTCACATAGACGTGATTGGGCTGCAAGACTGCTAGAAGCATTGTGGGCATACAGAACAACATGGAGAAGTACTACCGATTATTCACCATACCAGCTAGTAATTGGAATGGAACCCATCTTTCCGATAGAATTTGAAATACAGACATTACGAACAACACAAGAGGTCGGTCTAGATTTAGACGAGGCACAGATTAATAGATTACATGAGATCAATGAGCTAGATGAAATCAGGATCTCTACCGTTCAACATACTACGTTAATCCAACAATAGCAAGCCAAATGGCACGACGGCCTCATTAGAAAGAAAGTCTTCGGTGAAGGAGCTTGGGTGCTCCTATACGATTCCAGGTTCTAGGATTTTCCAGGGAAACTTTAGACTGGCTGGCTAGGACCATACAAAACCCAGAAGGTACATGATAATGGCACCACTACTCTAACCACCATTGATGGATCTGGACATACCTTTAAGGAAATCGGCTACTGAGTTTGATTATATTGCAAACAACTTACTCAGGAATCCTTCTACCAACAAATCTGCAAAGACTCTGATATGCATATTCTGGTTGAGGAAGAGACATCTTCCCCACCTTTGGTTCATTAAGTAATTCGACTATTCTTACACATTGTACATAATTCTTTTGATTATATATATTTTTGTAGTTGTATAACATTTGGACTTTGTTGTTCCTTTCGAAAGGAACAACATTTTCGCCATTCTGTTGTTCGGTTTTCAAGGAACAACACTTTTGCACTTTGTTGTTCCTTTCAAAAGGAACAACATTTTTATTTCGGTTGTTCCTTTTTCCCAAGGAACATTGCATTTTCGTTTTCTGCTATTCCTTTTCCTGAAGGAACAACATTTTCGTTATCTGCTGTTCTTTTTTCTGAAGGAACAACAAATATTTCATTTTCTGTTGTTCCTTTTCCCGAAGGAACAACACTTTCGTTTTCTGTTGTTCGTTTTTCTAAAGGAACAGTGCAATTTTGATTTTGTTGTTCCCTTTTCCGAAGGAACAACATTTCCATTTTCTGTTATTCCCTTTCCCGAAGGAACAATATTTTTGTTTCTTCTGTTCCTTTTTTCGAAGGAATGACGTAGTTCCGTTTTCTGCTGTTCCTTTTCCTGAAGGAACAACATTTTTGTTTCTGCTGTTCCTTTTTCCAAAGGAGTGGTGCGTTTTCATTTTTTGATGTTCCTTTTTCCGGAGGAAAAACACTTGCATTTTCTGCTATTCCTTTTTTGAAAAACACAACATTTTTGCATTATTTTATTTGCGCTTGTTTTCTTTGCTGATATTCTTCTTATTGCACAACAGTTTTGAGTTTTTCTTTCTTTTTGCTTGCGATTTTGTACATTGCACTTGTTTTATCTTTTTCATTCAGATCACTTCTGAAACACAACTATACACTTATGCAATGTATATGAGAACTAGAAGATACTGAAATCAACAAATTACATAAAAAGTCACTATCTTTACAAGAATTTTCTTTGAATTGATAAGAGAAAAGAGGAAAGGACACAACTATTGATCATTTTGTTGTCAATGTTCTACTAATACTGATATGATTGGTTATCTTTATCATGATGGTTCCTTCTAAAATCCCATAATCCTCTTTGATCATTATTAAGGAGTAAGAACAAAGGGCATATTTTTCTATTGAGATGCTAAGACTTCTTCCACCATCCCTAAGGAATGTTGAACCACCCTTTGTGTATAAATAAGGAAAAGTATTTTATAAAAAGAGAAAAAAATAATAAAAATATTTTTTTTTTATATAATTTGCTAACATGGTTTGTCAATGAAGGATAGGGGTTCTCATTGGGAGCCAACCTACGATGATCATAAGGAAGAAAGTGGAGTGGCATTCCCATTATGGCCACCACACTAGGGATATGATCCAAGAGGCACATCAGAAAAAATAAAAAGTCCTTGGAACAGGAGGTCTCATCACGAGTCGGCCTACCCACCTTTCACTCCTTCCCAGTGAATGGCATTATGATTTATCTGGTTACCAAGCCAACATAATGGCCTCCATTCTAACATTCCACAACGCTTTCCTAAGCATACAGAAAAGATCATGGTTCCATGGGTGAAATGAACAACTCTGTCAAGGTTATGGACACCTGTGGGCAATAGAGCTCTGTTGATGGTATTGAGGTCACATTCTTTATACACCAATAGCAGTTATGAATCCCTTCTTCTACCTTTTTAATGGATGAAATAAGATTATGAACATAATTCCTTCGAACCTTCAATCCATGAAATCTATTACAATCAATCATGACGGAAAAAGTTGATCATGACTGCACTAAATTTTTTGTTCACGTCAGTTGTCCTATCCTCCAAATCTCGCATCATATCACCGAATTATTTTATTTATCAAGCGATTCCATGATATACCTCGATTTTGGCAATCCGCTCATTGTTGTAAACATGGCATCTCGGTGTACACTACTCCTTTCTAACTCTGTATCATGTCAGTCTAGCACGCTGCTCCCTCATTTGACGGCCAAGGACGACCTATCACATTGCAGGGGGGAGCAGGTCACCTCATGAAACACTAGCATATGTGTTAGTTTATCATTTGGAGAACTTTAACTTGGGAATAGCAAGGCTTAATAGTATATTTTTTTTCCAATTTGCATCGCTTCCTGTTTCAAAGTTATTTCTGCATTATGATCTACAACAATTAGTAGTAATTTGAAATTTAAACAAGCTTGTTGTTCTGTCATTTTATCTGTGGTTGCTAACAGCTTGAACAGCTTGTTGTTCCATTGCCGTCTCCATGTTTTTACAGTGTGCTAAGTATGGGAGGAAGATCAATCCATAGAGAACCACAAGTGTTGACAATCTCTGATGCTGCATGAGAAATCCTAACAAGGGCAGGATGGATAGTTTATCTCAATCGTCTACAACAGTCCAACGAGACCGTGGAAATTGAATTTTTCCATAACTTGCAAGAACATCACTCCACGGTAAGAGGGAGATAGATAATAGTCACCAACGGCATAATCGTAAAAGTTTCGGGACTGCCTGTTGGCATTATGTTTCAAGTGTTGTCCTTGATGGCAACTCACTCAGAGGTTGGTACAGGTGCTCAGAGGTTGGTACAGGTGATGGCAACTTAATCAGAGAACAGATCTCAGTACAGCAGGACAAGAAAGAGATATAC
>APFE031274084.1:42592-64999 GCA_000404065.3 Pinus taeda | reverse complement strand
TTGAACCACATGCTCCACCGCCAGTATATTGGATATTTGGTATATTTTACCACTTGTCATCATCATCAATTTGATAAATTTCATGATTAATTTTATCATTTCTAGCTTCCTTTGGGTAGTGGTAAATGAAAAAAAATAAACGTGTTAAGTTGTTAGGACATTTCAAAATGGAAAGTGAGAGGGTTTGGGCATTAAGAATATTGAAATTTTGGTTGGGTTTTGGGGATAAAATGTTGATGGAGAGTTTGGTTCATGATTGAGTGGATTAAGGATGGTGTTTGGGCTTCTCAATCAATTTCCTATATTTAGAATGATTTTATGAAATTCAAGATTCAGAACTTGTGATGGGAGATTAGCGGAGGTCGATATGGATCTTGTAATGAGTTTCGTTGCTAATCATACTTTGTTAATTCTTCTTATTAGATACTTATATAATTTGGTCATTATTATATACACCAAACATAGGTTGCAACAGACACCTTTTGTTTATAGCCTTGAGGTTTTGGGTTTATATGGGGATATGGTTGTGGAATGGGACAAATATATACAAAATCTAAGTTTGGCAAGTATCATGATGGAAATATGGACAAATTTTCTTGGAAGGGGCTGATAGAACAAGAACAAATCTTTGTTAGATATGCTTTTCCATATATTTCTCTGGCAAAACAGAACAAGGAGGAAAAAGGGTGGTTCTCTAAAGTATGGAAATGGAACCTACCTTTAAAGCTTATACGTTTTGGATGGCTTGTGTGACAAAACCAAATTCTCACATGGCATAATTTATGTCGTAGGGGTTTTATTGGTCGAAGCAAATGCATTTTGTACTTACAGTGTCTAGAGGATGTGACTCACATTTTCCTCACATGCCCATTTTTAGTATCCATTTGGATTGTTATTCTGAACACCTTAAAAGTTTTTGCAAGTTGGAATCTTACATCTTGGGAGCATGTATTATGGACTGCATAAAGGAATATAAAGTTTACGGATCTCTTCATTTTTAAGTTATGTGTGGTATATGGAGACGTGGGAATAAATGTGTTTTTGTGGATAAGCCACTAGATATTTATGGGGCATGCTTTAAGATATATGCTTATTTTAATTAATTTGGGCTTGTGGATATATGGGCTATATATTTTGTGGGAAATTTCGATGGATCTGTGAAAAATAATTCATGTGGGTGGAAGACAATATTACCATTTTGTTGGAATTGTGGCATGGACTCCAACACGAGGGTGGAAATAATTGCTATGTGGGGTGTCTTTTATTGTGCTAAGTGGCTTTACATTGAGATTTGAACATATTTGGAGATTCTAAAAGGATGATTGATTGGGTTTTAAAGAAGTCAATTTTTGATCTTCCCGGGAATATCTACTATGCTGCAGACATCAATGATCAATTCCACGAAACTGGGAAACTTCCATTCATATAGTCTTCATCTCTTTGGGTATTTTTGATTAATTGGTGCACATATGGTGTTGATAAAGCACATTAGTATAATGGGTTACCATTTTTTTTTACAATCACAATATTAGATAGCATGATATGTATTTTCACCGAACTCTGATGTCTTTTAAAGTGACATTTTGATATATGTAAACAATATTTTATATATAATATAAAATCTATTGGTTTTTCTAAAAATCAAAATATTCACGCTATGTAAAGCATAATCTCCAAAAGTATATAACATAGCTAATGAACCATGTTACTGAATTAATTATATAAAATTATTACATATATATATATATATTCACTGAACTATAATATCTTCTAAAGTGACATTTTGATATAGGTAAATAATATATTTGTAGAAAAAAAATCAAATCAAAATCAAAATCAAAATATTCAGGCTATGTAAAACACAATCCCAAAAATACGGCAACGCCTATTTCCAACTCTATAGATCCATTAATACACCCCTACAGACCTCAGGGCATGGACACTCTAACATCTATTTAATTTTCAGGCAAACACTTTCTGGTTAATAGTGATGGAGATATGCATGATGTGATCATCCATCTCATTGTTTGTATTGATGCCCATTGAAATGAGCAGCATGTGTATCATGGCATGTCATGTATCATATGCTATCCATTCCCCATACCATCTGATTTTAATTGTCATGGAATGTTATCATATGAAATAAAATACATGAGCTCGATTGTTGATAAATACAAAATGGTGTATCAGGTGGAATATGTATCAATATTGTAACCATTAATGTCGTGTTATATGAATTTGAAAATGCGCTCAATATTCAAGTTTGAACTTGTAAATGTGCTCAATATTCAAGTTTCATCTCTAAACCAGTGGTTTCACCAAATTTTGAATTGTATAATGGCATTCCAAATTGGAATTTTGAATCTCAGAACCTGCACTGCCATATTTTGTTGAACTTGAAAGAAGGTTTGGTTGGTTATAGTTTCTTTGCTCATCATGAGCTTTCGGACGAGTTTGGTGCTGATCCCGATTGTGGTGGTTCTGGCTATCATTGCCTCTGCTGGTGAGAAAACTCATTTTATCATTTTTTTTGTAAGGGCTTTAGCTTTAATTTCTTTGATTATCATTGTCTCTGCAGCTAAGGACCAGACAAGAAAATGCATTTTATCGTTGGGTTGGTCCATGGTTTAAGATTTAATTTTTTCAATTATCGTTGCCTCTGCAGCTGAGAACCAGACAAGAAAATGCATTTTATCATTTGGTTCATCAAGTGTTTAAGCTTAATTTCTTCAGTTATTCTTGCCTCTGCAGCTAAGAACTAGACAAGAAAATGCATTTATCATTTGGTTTGTTAGGGGTTTTAGCTTTAATTTCTTCGACTATAGTGCCTCTGCAGCTGAGAACCAGAAAAGAAAATGAATTTTATAGTTTGGTTCGTCGGGGGTTTTAACTTTAATTTCTCTGATTATCATTGCTACTGCAGTTGATAAAATGCATTTTCTTGTCTTGTTCATCCGGGGTTTTTTGCTATAATTTCTTTGACTATCGTTGCCTTTGCAACGATTTTATCTTTAATTTCTCTGATTATCGTTGCTTCTGCAGCTGAGAAAATGCATTTTCTTGCCTGGTTCATCAAAATTTCTTTTTGAGCTTTCATTTATGTGATTAACTAAGTAAATTTGATTTTTTGTTTTGTTTTGGTTTGCAAGGGCTGGCACTGTGGCTATTAACTATGGTCGCAAAGCAGACAATCTTCCCCCAGCTTCCAAGGTCTTGCAGCTGATCAAGAGCCAAGGCATCAACAAGTTGATGCTCTACTACGCAGACCCTACATCTTTACATGCATTCAGTGGTACCGACATTAAAATCAGCAACTCTCCAATGAGCAACTCTCCAACGTTGCTCATCGTCTTTTGCAAGCCTATGTCTGGGTCCAACAAAATGTGGTTGCCTACATTCCAGGCACCCAGATCACGGCCATAGCTATCGGTAATGAAGTCTTTTCCAATTCTAATGACCTCACCTCCTACCTTGTCCCTGCCATGAAGAATATTCACATGGCTCTCTTCAAATACAACCTCAATGGAATTATCAAGGTGTTGAGCCTTATTGCCACCAGTGTGCTCTATAACTCTTTCTCGCCATCAACCAGACTTTTCAAGAGTGACCTTATGGAGAGCACAATAAAGCCAATGCTCAATTTTCTAAGCCAAATTGGGTCCTCTCTCATGGTCAATGTCTACCCTTTCTTTGCCTACGAGGGCGACGCCAATGATATTTCTCTAGACTATGCACTCATTTGCCCCAATGCTGGAGTCCAGGACAGCAACACCAGGCTCCTGTACATGAACCTCTTTGACACACAACTCAATGCAGTGTTCTCTGCAATGTCGGCCCTTGGGTATAAGAACCTCGACATTGTCGTCTTTAATACTGGGTGGCCATCTAAGGGTGACAAGGGTGAAATCGATGCTAACCTTGACAACACTGTGGCCTACAATGGGAACCTCGTCAAGCATGTTCTCTCCAACTCTGGAACTCTGCTCAGGCCCCAGGCCTCTCTAGACACCTTCATTTTTTCTCTCTTTAATGAAAACTAGAAGCCCGGTCCCACATCGGAGCACAACTACGGTTTACTCTACCCAATTGAGGAGTGCATCTATTATATTGCTCTGACACCTGCAGCCATGAACAAACAAGCGCCCACCTCTGGAAGCAATTCCTCTTCCACCCCGGCCACCTCTGTGCAGTAGCACGACAACGCTAGAAGGAGCATCCAAGATGTGGTGCGTTGCAAATTCCAAGATCGATACTAGTAAGCTCCATGAGCCATTAGACTATGCATGTGGAGAAGGTGTTGCAGATTGCAATCAGATTCAGCTGGGAGCATCTTGCTACAACCCTAACACACTGAAAGCCCATGCTTCATATTCTTTTAACAGTTATTATCAAAAGAACAGTTGCAAGACTGGAATGTGTGACTTCCAAGGCACTGCCTATGTCGTTACCCAGTCTCTAAGTAAGTTCATATATTATCCCAGGATTAGCTTACCTTTTGTCTACATATGTGCTACCATTATTGAAGGTATTCTAATGATTAATTTTATGATGTCTTTTTTATCTTGTTGTTGCAGAGTATGGCGATTGCAAATTCCTGACAGGTTACTAATTTAGTTCATAGAATATCAGTAGTACCTAGTAGTATTATAGTTTAGAATCATCTCTCTTGAACTTTCTCGAGTGCCTGCAGGGCTCGATTTTGTTTTGTTTTGTATGTATATGGAGGGGCGTATCATTCTTATTATGAAATCAATATTATGGCTTATAAAAAATCTTGTTGTCAAAATGGTTTAAATTCGATTTTCGTTTAACACCTTGGTTGAAGTAGTGTTCCCCAATTGACATCGGGGCATAGATAAATCTCCAGCACTGGATATTCTTGCTTCTTAAACATAAACTTCAAGGTTTAACTCCTCAATTTATTAACTTTCCTAAGATCTAAAGCAGTCGTTTGAGGTTTTGACCCTTAAGTAATGAAATGGTTTGCTAAGGAATCTGTATGAAATGGTTTTCTAAAGAATCCGTGATTGGTCATTTGGTATTTTTCTTAAATATATTGCAAGCATATCTTGGGATTTACAAGTTTGGGTTGGAATTACAAATTTCAGTTTGGAAAATTCTCTAAAAACAAGTCTCTAAAATAAGGATTTACAATTTTTTGTTGGAATTATAAATTTGAGTGTAATTACAAATTTGAGTTGCGAATATTTCATAATCAACAAATTTTTGTTGGAATTATAAGTTTGAGAGGAATTACAAATTTAAATTGTAAATATTTCATAATCTACACAAAGATAATTTTGTCTTTAAAACATTCAAAACCAGTTTTAAATAACAAAAATCTATATTCTTAGCCAATATTTTTTAGATTTCAAGGACATTGAAGTTGGAAATTTCTGGTTATTTCAAACAAAATTCTTAACAGAGAAAAATGCTATGTCTTGTGCACAGAGAAGCCAAAAAGATTGTTTGTTGGAGATGAAGAATAGAGTTTTCCCACACTCATAAAAACATTGTATTCATTAATAAAACAACCTGTTACAAAAGCATCTTCCTCTTAACAGAGGGATTCACCAAGAACTTCCAGTTCCATACAAAAAAAAATTACTCTCTCAGCTGCAAATTTTTACACCACTGTGTGTAAAAATAAAACTTACATTTACAGTTGTAAAAATCACTTACATTCACTATTGGAATAAAAAATTCCTTACATTTGCTGCCACAAGTTTCTCCCTTTACATTTCATATGAAACATCCAAAAATTATTACAGTTGCGCTGCTGCCCATTCTCTACACCAGAACATCTTTACGTTGTTGCGTCCCACACATTTCTCTTAATGAACTATGAGCATTCCATATACTATGAACAAAAAATAAACATAACAATACGTTAGCCTATACCATATTCCCGTGCATAAAAAAAAACATTAAAATTAAATGGTTTTTACTAACATTTACTTGTGCCCATACCTTTATTTTAATCATGCCATACTCCCGTAAAAAATGAACTAAAATATTTACCTATAATTCTACCAACCACGGTAAATACATTAAATTACTTCTACGAAGAACCTGGCGGTCAACCAAAAATTTACTTCACCCAAGTTCAAATGGTGCAGGCCCGTTGATTTAATTGGACGATTGACATCAATCCCTCGGAGGTCAAAATGGCACAAACATTGCCGGCCGGGGAATGAGTGGTTTTGGAACCGTATTGTGGATACGCGTCGGTAGCTGGATGTGATCGGAGCCTCTGGGGAAAAACAACTTTTGGCAAAAGGCGGTGCGAGGAATGGAATGGTGGTTTTGCAAAACAACGCTACAATAAATGCCGCAGTTGGAATTACATTTCAACACTCCCCTTTAATTTGAACTATTGGGTTACCAGTCATACCCACACATTTCCTCAAAAATTCAAAACTTTTCCACCCCAATGGCTTGGTCAAAATGTCTGCAACCTGCTCCTGAGTCCTACAATGTTTTAAGACAATTTCTCCATTGTTCACCAATTCCCTAATGTAGTGAAATTTTGTGTCAATGTGTTTCATTCTCTTATGAAACATAGAATTCTTGGATAATGCAATAGCTGAGCTATTGTCACAAAAAATCACAGTGCCTTTTGCTCGCTCTTGGCATAAGCTCCTTAACATTCTTCTCATCCAAACTACTTGACATGCTGCTACTGTAGCTGCCACATATTCTGCCTCTGCTATAGACAACACTACAATAGGCTGTTTTTTAGAAGCCCATGAAATGGCGCCTGAACCCATGTGAAAAACATAACCGGATGTGCTTTTCCGATCATCTACACTTCTAGCCCAATCACTATCAATGTATCCAATTAAATCTGAACATTCTGAAGTAGTATATAAAATCCCAAACCTTTTAGTACCTTTAACATACCTCAGAATCCTTTTTGCTGCCTGCCAATGTGCTTCTTTTGGCCTCTCCATGAATCTGGAAATTAAACTAACAGCATGCATTATATCCGGCCTAGTTGCAATCAAATACATGAGGCTGCCAACTATACTCTTGTACAAACTAGGATAAAAATCCTTGCTGTTGTCCTCTTTGCTGAGTTTTAATCCCATCACTGTGGGAGTGATTGCTGCCTTTCTCTCCTGCATATTGAATCTTTCAAACACTTCATTTGCATATTTCTCTTGTGAGATAAAAAACCCATTTTCACTTTGTCCTACTTCTACTCCTAAGAAGTATCTCAGCAAACCCATGTTAGTCATTTCAAATTCTTCTTTCATGACTGTTTTGAAATTTTCAATAAGGTAATCATCATTACCTGTGAAAATTACATCATCAACATATAACACAACAATTAGTATCTTACCATCATTTTCTTTGATGTAGAGGGTGGGTTCTCCCTCACATTTTTCAAATCCATTTTCCAGTAGATAGGAATCTATCCTATTGTACCACGCTCTTGGTGCTTGCTTCAGCCCATAAAGAGCTTTCTTCAATCTACACACTTTGTGCTCTTGGCCTTTTTTTTCATAGCCTAGAGGTTGCTCAATGTAAACCTCTTCCTTTAACACTCCATTTAGGAATGTTGACCTCACATCCATTTGGTAAACTTTCCACTTGTTTTGTGTTGCTATGGATAGCACTGGTCTCACGGTTTCAATTCTTGCAACCGGTGCGAATGTTTCCTCATAGTCTCTCCCATACTGTTGCTTATATCCTTTGACAACAAGTCTTGCCTTGTGTCTTTCTATTTTACCTTCAGCATTACTCTTGGTCTTGTAAACCCATTTGACTCCAATGACTTCTTTTCCTTTTGGTAATTCAACTAAATCCCATGTCTTGTTTCTTTATATGGCATTGATCTCCTCATCCATAGCTTCTATCCATTTCCTATCCTTGATTGCATCTTCGAAATGAATAGGGTCATCAACATGACAATATAAAGAAAACAAAGAATTCATACCTTCTTCATAAATGTCAGTTAAATTTCTGAACTTTTTACCTCTTTCATTTGGTGTACAAGTTCTTGAAGATGCACTTGAATTTCCTCCTTGTGATGTGCTTGGAGAAGCACTTTCATTTCTCCTCAAGGGTGTCTCTTGCTGCTGTTGTGTTGGAGTTGCTGTTTGGGGTGTATTTTAGCCATCTCCTCATTATCTTCATCATGAGACAAACCGTTTTTAACATTCACTGTTTTCTCTATGCTTCCATCGCAAGCTTCCTCCTCAATGAACTGAACATCTCTGCTCACAAAAAACTTCTTGGTGGATGGGTTATACAATCTATAAGCTTTGGATTCCCCACTGTATCCAATGAAAATACATTTCTCCCCTTTGTTGTCCAACTTCTTCCTTAGCTGATTTGGAATGTGTGCATAAGCCACACATCCAAAAACTTTCATGCGGGTGACTCCTTACTTTCTGCCACTCCATGCTTCTTCCGGCACTATTGATGACTACTTTTGTAGGGAATCTATTTAAAATATATGCTACACAATGTACAGCTTCAACCCAATAATCATTTGGCAAATGCTTTGCCTTTAACATACTCCTCACCATATCCATGATTGTCCTGTTCTTCCTTTTGGCAACACCATTTTGTTGCAGAGTGTACCTTTTGGTAAATTGTTTATGAATTCCATTTTCTCTACAAAACCGTAGAAATTCTTTGGAGATATACTCACCTCCTCTATTAGTTCTTAGAACTTTGATATGCAGCCCACTTTGGTTTTCTACAAGTGCTTTGAAATTTCGAAATTTTTCAAACACTTCACTTTTGTTCTTCAAAAAATATACCCAAGTTTTTCTTGTAAAATCATCAATGAATGTTAGTATATAGAGGTTGCTTGCAAGTGATGGAGTTTGCATCGGTCCACATAAATCTGAGTGGACAATTTCTAAGGGTGCTTTTTCCCTTATGCTTTTCCCTGATGGAAAACTTTCTCTGTGTTGTTTCCCCAAGATACAACCTTCACAAAGGCTGTCTGGTTTCTCTATCAATGGTAATCCTCTTACGATTCCTTTTCTGTTCAACAAGTTAAGACCTCCAAAGTTGAGATGTCCAAATCTCAAGTGCCACAACCAATTTTCATCCTTTGGTTCGCTTTGGAAAGCCTCTTGTGTAACTGCTGCAATTTCTACCCCATCTTTCAAAACTGCTTTTATCCTGAGAGGGAACATCCTGTTCCTTGTCATCTTTACTTCAGCAATACATCATTTGCTGGGTGCTCTATCCATGATGGTGCATAAATCATTCACAAAGAAAACATTGTAACCCTTTTGAACAAGTTGTCCAATACTTAAGAGGTTACACTTCATTCCATGAACATAATAGACATCCGCTATGGTTTTCTTTTCACCTTTCTTTGTTAAGATATTTACCTCTCCTTTTCCCATAACAGAAACGTTAATATCAATTCCAAGTGTGACTTGTGACTTCACACTCTGATCTAACTTAGAAAACAGGGCTATGTTTCCTGTCATATGGTTACTGCAACCAGAGTCTAGAAATCATATATCATCACTCTTTGTTTTAGCCATATTACAAGCTAACAATAAATTATCTTGGCTGATATTTTCTCTAGTGAAATTTGCACTAGATCTATTATTCATATCATGTTGCTTATTCCTACATTCATTTTCATAATGCCCATATTTTTTACAATAATAACATTGGACATTGGATTTTTCATACCTTTGTCCTTGAACATGATGTTGTCCACTTTGTTGACTGCTGCCTTGGCCTTGGTTCTGATTTGGATTGCTGCCTCTTCCTTTAGTGTTTGTTGGACTGTTTCTTCCACCTCTGTTTTGGCTTCAGCCTCTTCCTCTCTTGTTTCCTCTACCTTGACCTTTTT
Source organism: Pinus taeda (assembly GCA_000404065.3). Lineage (NCBI taxonomy): Eukaryota > Viridiplantae > Streptophyta > Pinopsida > Pinales > Pinaceae > Pinus > Pinus taeda. Next base: position 55,164 of record APFE031274084.1, on the reverse strand, counting down.
CTCTTCCAAAGGACATCTGGGTCTTAAAGGCTTGCTCTAGAGATGAGTTTTCATTTCTACTCAATCTCTGCTCATGTGTTATCAGTGATGCATGTATTTCATCAACTAAGAAATTTGTGAGATCCTTTGTCTCTTCTATGGTGGTGACAATCACATCAAACTTTGAGGGTAAGATTCTCAATAGTTTCTCCACAATCCTCCTTTATTCAAGAATTTATCCATGAGACCTTATCTGTGTGACCAGACCAATCACTTGTATGAAGAATGAGTCAATATTATCTGACTCCTTCATGCATAGTTTCTCAAAATCTCTCCTCAGCAACTGTAGTTTTGTTGTCTTCACTTTCTCCATGCCTTGATAGGCTGTCTTGAGAGTTTGCCATGCTTCTTTGGATGTCTTGGCTGCTGCTATCCTTTGAAACACACTCTCATGCACTGCTTGATATAAGAAGAGGAGGGCTTTAGAATCCTTCTTCTTATAGCTCTTCAACAGATATTTCTCTGCCTGAGTTAAATTGTTAAACTCAGTTTCATCTGCTCGTTCTTCAAATCCATCCTCAACAAATTCCCATAAATCTTGTGAGGCAAACAGGGCTCTCATAGTTATTGCCCAATAGTCATAGTTTTTCCCATTAAATTGTGGGAGTTGGGTATTACAGATACCCATGCTAGTGCTGGTGCTAGCAATTCTTGCTCTCTAAACTATGCTTCAAAACACAGTCAAGTATTTAAATAACTGGCTTGAGAAATACCTTGGATTTTTTTGACTGAGTCTTCACACTGTTGGAGAAGTTGCTGCAACAAAAAAAATCCTTCCTTCAGCTTCTTTGACACCTTCAAAGAGCCTGGACAAGCTCTGATACCAAGTTGGAAATTTCTGGTTATTTCAAACAAAATTCTTAACAGAGAAAAATGCTTTGTTTTGCACAAGGAAGCCAAAAAGATTGTTTGCTAGAGATGAAGAATAGAGTTTTCCCACAGTCATAAAAACAGTGTATTCATTAATAAAACAACCTATTACAAAAGCATCTTCCTCTTAATAGAGGGATTCACCAAGAACTTCCAGTTCCATACAAAAAAAAAAAAATACTCTGACTCAGATGCAAATTTTTACACCACTGTGTGAAAATTAAACTTACATTTACTGCTGTAAAAATCACTTACATTCACTGTTGGAATAAAAAATTCCTTACATTTACTGCGGCAAGTTTCTCCCTTTACATTTCATATGAAACATCCAAAAATTATTACAGTTGCGCTGTTGCGCATTCCCTACACCAGAACATCTTTACGCTGCTATGTCCCACACATTTCTCTTAATGAACTATAAGCATTCCATATACTATGAACAAAAACTAAACATTACAATACGTTAACCTATACCATATTCCCATGCATAAAAAAAACATTAAAATTAAATGGTTTTTACCAACATTTACTTGTGCCCATACCTTTCTTTTAATCATGCCATACTCCCGTACAAAATGAACTAAAATCTTTACCTATAATTCTACCAACCATGGTAAATACATTAAGTTACTTCTACAGAGAACCTAGCGGTCAACCAAAAATTTACTTCACGCAAGTTCAAATGGTGCAGGCTTGTTGATTTAATCGGACAATTAACAACAATCCCCCAGAGGTCAAAATCACATGAACATTGTCGGCCGGGGAATGAGTGGTTTTGGAACTGTACTATGGACACGCTGTCAGTCGGGGAATGAGTGGATTTGGAACCGTACTATGGACACGCGTCGACAGCTGGATGTGATCGGAGCCTCCCGAGGAAAAACAACTTTTTGCAAAAGGCAATGCGGGGAATGGACTGGTGGTCTTGCAAAACAGCGCTGCAGTAAATTCCGCAGTTGGAATTACATTTCAACAATTGATGAGAGAATTTACACTGATTTTCCATTACGGCACATGATTCTCCATTAGAGCTGTGTGTTTTAGGGTTAGGAACTCAATCAATTGCAATTGAGCATAATCAATTGAACTAAATTTTTTTATGTAACTCTTTGACTTATTTCCATCATGATTATATACTTAGAGGTGCTTATGAATAAAAAAATTAATCAACTAAACTAAACCCTTTTTTATATAACCCTTTAACTTACAACTCTTGACTTTTTTTTATGTATCACTTTGACTTAACAACTCCCAACTGTGTCACTAATTGTGGTGTAAAATCTCAATACAATTATTAAATTATCTTAAAAATTATACCTTCAAAACCAATTTTAAGCAACAAAAATCTATTCTTAACCAATTTTTTTCCTGATTCCAATCATAAACTGCAAAACATCTTTAAACAGCGCACAACTAATTAATTACATAACAAAAAGAATCTATTAAATACTAAAATCTACATTTGATCTATATATTCAAAACTAAATAATGACATAACAAGTGACTGTGTTGAAAACCTATTAAATACTAATCTACCTTCAATAAATGCACATCAATGCACATTCTTACCGAACCACAATAAAAAAGAAATACTGTTAAGAAAATTTCTTATATATGTGAACATTTCCCACTCTTATTTTCCAAACTGCAACTCATATATCTTACAACATTTCATACATTTTAGCCTCAACTTTCTAATCTATAATCCTGGACCATATTTCATAGCTTCAACTTCCCATTCTATAATACATGATGAAATGGTAATACTTCCACTAAGGTTCACAATCCGCATTTTAGTGAGATGGGTGACTATATTTTGTTGCAACATTTTTGGCTTATAAATATTTTTTAATTTAAAATTTTAAAACCGCATCATTTGAACCTGAATTAACTTTAAGATATAATGTATAAATCTCATAATTGTAGAACCATTATTATAGCTCTATACCCCACAGTTCAATGATCATGTTATTGTTCTTTAATTTTATTATTGTTAAAGCAATTGTAGAATGTAAAGTAAATGACCTTCCTGTGATGTATAAATGATATTTAATAATTATTATATTAATTGATTTAATTAATTAATTTATTGAATATTAATTAAATAATAATTATTATTATTTAATATTAGCAATCATACTAAAACATATTTATTTTTTTCTTTTTTGAAATGTTTATAAAATTATTTATTTTCATGTTTTATTAAACATTTTTTTTTATCAGTTTTCAAATGAAATATTTTTAAGTTTAAGATAAAATATTGAGTTAATAAGTTATTAGTTCTTAACTTTATTAGATCTAGTGCATTAAAAAAAAATTCACTTATCTATTCAAATAATGTGTATGTTTTTTTTACTCGTTAAAAATAGATTAAATAGAATGATCAAAATCACTAAAAATTAATCTCTGATTAGAGATAGGAAATATCTAAATGAGGAGATCTCTTGTTCCAACCATTAATTCATGAAAAACATTATAATATTCTGAAATGTTTCCATTCTTATTTTCTATCAAAAAGTCAACTTTAGATAAACTCTGAGCTTCCATATTCCTCTCCCTATACAAAGATTAGGATGGTTGAAAACACTTCCAAACCATTGATCTCTTCTAACATAGTACCTAGAAACACATAGTGACATCTTTGTTCATCTTTTATCCATTAGATGAAAGCCTCTAAATGACCAAACACTTGTAAACAATTAATTCCTTTTACATTTGGAAGAAAAAAATACAAGTTTTAGTGCCATTAGTTTTACATAATTATTCGACCTTTGCTACAATTCCTTGGTAAATTTAAGGCTTGATTATCTGCAAAGAATATGATCCCAACAACCTCCACATATAGCAAGATCCTCTTTTGATATCGCATTGATGAAAGATGAGGGAAAGATGAGAGTTTCCAAGCTCTAATTCTCTACATCAGTTTTTAGTTAAAAAAAAATATTATGAAAAAAGCCTAGTGGGAAAGAAGTTAATTTTTAGTGTCTCTTTGGCATTAGCCCTTTCTTATGTTTCCCTTCAACAAAGCACAAGTTCAGTCATTTGTTTCAAACACTTCTTTTCATAACTTGCCTTAGGAAGATAATATTTGTTTATTAAGTCTTTATTCCTATGATTGGTGACTCTTCTAGTCACTATGGTCAATTTGTGGTGTTACTTCATTACATACTTATCTTAGTGTTCATTACAAGCTCACAGCTCAGTAAGTCACACTATGTCAATTTTTCCAAACTTATCCTTTCAACCTTCCCATTGCCAAGTCACTATCAACATTAACAAGAATCTTTTTCCTTTGTTTGTGCTACTATGGAACGTCTCTATTGAATTATTTCTACTAGGTCATCTCTTATCGATGACAACATATTTTTGAGAGAGTTTGACCTAGAGAAACACCTTGAGACTATTAGAATCATGGGTATGTTGCTTCACTTTTAGCATATGATCTTTAGAATTAGTTGTTCACTAAGAAATTCCCCTATTGTTTTATATCAAGACACATATTCATGTATTAGGATTCTTATAGTACCTTGGGTTCCATTTTTATGAGTGATGTACTTTATCACCTCTCACAACATCTACCATTGTTATTCATCGTGCATATAGTTTCTTCCATTTATCATTCCATATGGTGCACCTAATAGAGATACTTAGTTTTTAATTGATTATATTATTTATTTTATTTCTAAACTTTAAAGCAATATCTCAGATGGTACCCTAAGACTCCTTCTGAACAAATGAGACTATGAATATGATGTTTGCATATTTTCCTTGTAAATAGGATTAAACAATATAAATGAATAAAATGGTCTTATCAACTAATTCCATGAAAAATGATATCTTAACTTATAAAATATATAGTCAATTGGAAAACTTATAAAATTTATTGTGAGCATTATTTCACATAAGAGAGGTGTTTTGAAAATTCTGGAAAAATTTTGAGATAATATGGAAAATGTTTTTGTAAATTCAAGTTAAGTTGTCAACTTCAATATTTTGGTGCCCCGAGGTTTTTAAATGGTGTTGTCATTCTTAGGAAATATCAACTTTCTTTGTAGGTTCATTGCAAACTTCGTAAAACTCCTAAAGTTCATTATAGGCATGCTTAGGAAGAATAACAAGGTGAGATGGACACTGGAGGCTCATGCATCCTTCGAGAATATCAAGAAGTCCATCATGGAAGGTTTGGTCCTACGAATTCCAGACTTTTCCAAAGAGTTCCAAATTTTCTCTATTTTTTCTGAGCACACCATAGTTGTAGTTCTTTTGCAAAAGAATGAAGAAGGGCATGAGAAGCCCATAGCATTTTTTAGTTGCACATTAAGAGATGCAGAACTAAAGTATATCATTCTAGAAAAATAGGCATATTCTATTGTGAAATATTTCAAGGCATTTAGGGAATGTGTATTCCATTCTAAAATGATAGCATTCATGCCATTAACAGTAGTGACAGAAATTCTCACACAACCCAATAGAAATGGTAGACAAGGAAAATTGATAGAAAAGCTCTAGGAATATGATATGGAAATCAAGGTTACAAAACTTGTAAAGGGTCAACAGTTGGATAAGCTACTTACTGAGTCAAACCATGTTGGACTTGAAATGTGCACTAATGAAGATATTTGCAACATATGCAGAGAGGAGAATCCAGAAGAACCTCCTTCTTTGAATGAAGAGAATCCACAAGAACCTTTCCTATAATACCTTTCGAAATTTCAGAGTTCCATGTGGTATTAGGACATCATATTCTTCTTGCAAAATTTGTAGTGCCCTCCTTATCTACCCCAGGCCAAATTCAGATCCCTAAAGCTGAAAGAAATTAAGTATTCCATTATAGGCGCGGGCTTGTACTGGAAAGAACATGTCTACATCCTACTAACTTGTGTCATTAAAGAACAAATGCATGAGATTATTTCAGAAATTTATCGTGGAGTATGCAACAGACAAGAATCATGGAAGGTCATGACATACAAGGTTTTGAGATTAATATATTATTAGCATTCCGTTTTTAAAGACAATATTGTTGTTTTCAGGGCTTGTCTAGAATGCTAGATGTTCGTGAGAACATAGAAAATTAAATCTCTACAATTAAAGTCTATAAAAGTTCAAGCTCCACTCTAGTAGTGGGGATTAGACTTCATTGGAGAAATACATCGCAATTCAAGTGGTGAACATAATTATATTCTAATGGCCACTAGTTATTTCACTGAATAGATGAAAGTTATTCTGATTTGCAGGGTTGATGAGAAGGTTATTATCACTTTTCTAGAAGATGACATTCTCTCCTCCCACATCCACCCAAGTTACCATGCCATCCGGGGTAAACATGAGATGAGAGACTACTATGATTAGATTCAATCTCCTAGGTGACCTTAAGGAAGTGGAATCGACAGAATATCACACATAGCCATCCAACACCATCAACAGAACCCTCGGGAGACAAGTCAACCACTAAGACAACCTGTTCTAGGGTCCCACTGTTGTTCTTAACAATTTAAGGTTTATCCGCTCTCATGCTATGGGCAAGGGAGCGGCCAAAGACCTAAAGTCAGTCTCATAGGCCTGCATGCCAACGACTGTGGATGAAACTTACCAATTATGTGCTAGTGACTCCGAGATTTGAGCCACTTTTCAGGCCCAAAACCCAGGCCACTACCCAAAATGGAATGAAAGCTCATAATTAAGTAAATTACAGGGAAACAATGATGCAAAATTAAATAGTTGATCAAGGCCTTAACCATACCCCTACTAGCCATGATTGGAATTTCATCAAACATATCATCGACATGTAACCTACAGGTGTAAACAATAGAGTTGAGAGTAGGGATATCTTACTTATCTGAGAATTGCCATGAACCATTGTTTCCTCATGTAACTTCCTTTGCCAATTTCCCTAGCCATCAACAACGAAATGAACACCCATAGGATGTCTTTCCCAACATTCAACTTGGAATAAGTGTCCCACTCATCTATGGTTATTGTTTTTAACATTTATTACATGGAATTTTCACCAAGGTTGTTACATTCACTTTGTAGATCCATCTAGAACCAACCACTTTGTAGATCCATCCATCATAATTAGCTCAAAACAAACAAACTTTATAGTGGGGTAACAAATCCTTGATGGCATAATCTCGGCTCATGAAATACCTCACTCTTTGAAATCTCAACGAAGGCCAAGAATGTTGATGAAAATGGACTTATCTAAAGCATATGATCACTTAAATTGGAAATTCCTCTTTCAAATGTTGGCAACCATTGTATTTTCTTAAGACTAGATATGATGGACTAGATCCATGGTAATAACCCCTTTATTTTCTATTATTCTCAACAGATCTCCCTCAAGGAAATTCCACTCCATCCAAGGCTTGAGGTAAGGTGATTCCTTATCCCCATTCTTGTTTATTATCACAATAGAAGACTTGGTCCATTTTCTTCAAGAGGAAAAGTGAGAGGGTCACATAAAAGGAAAAAGATCCCTGAAACTGATCTCTCGGCGACACACCAACAATTTGTGGAAAATAATATGCTCTTTTGAGAATTGAAAATTTGAGAGATTAAAGCCTTACATGTTATTCTGGAAAATTTTGAGCTAGCCATAAGTATTTTGTTTCCTTCTTGTTGCATCATTTTCTGACTTGCTGTCACATCCATGTCTTGCTATTGTATTTATGCTACATAATGAAGAGGGGAAAATTTTGAAAATTGGAGACAGAGCAGAGGATTAAAGGAACGTAGGAGTGATCAAGTGTGGGGAGACCGAATAGGGAGGACAGAGCTTCACATCTGATATATAGGGATTACATGAGATCTGAATTTAGCAAAGGATTGCAGAGGAATCAAAACCAAATCACAATCGTATCGGCATAGGAGAGGTCGTGGAAGTCAGGGGGTTGATTTTCATTTAATATTACAAACATATTTCAACAAAGGAAAACTTCGTAAACCTCAGCTTAGTGGGCTTGAAATATTATTAAAATTGGCAGATAACACTTTTGGGAAAGTTGCGTATATATAGAAGATGTGTATATACAGAGGTTGTGCCTATATAGAGACTGCATTTTTGTGCATATATGGAAATTGTGCATATACAAGAATTTCTTATATGTCCATATCTTCCGTATATGCACATCTTTTATATGTGTGCATCTATCGTATATGCGCAACTTCCATATACAAAAATTGTGCATATATAGAAGATATTCACATATCTTTTGTATATGCGTAACTTTCTTATATGTGAATATCTTCTATATATGTACATATTTTATGTATGTGCATCTACCGTACATGTGCAACTTCCATGTATGGAAATTTTGCATATATAGAAATTGTGCATATACGAAAGATATGTGCATATCTTCTGTATATGTGAAACTTTTCTATATGCACATAACTTCTAGGTATATGTGAAACTTCCATATATACACATAACCTCCATGTATGTGAAACTTTAGTATATGTATTTTCCATATATGTGCATCTTTTGTATATGTGCATCAACCGTATATGCGCAACTTCCGTATATGCACATATCTTCCGTATATGCATAACTTTCATATATGTGTATATCTTTTGTATATGCATGTCTTTTATATATGTGAATCTACAATATATGCGCAACTTCCATATACAGAAATTGCGCGTATACGGAAATGTGCACATATAAGAAAGTTATGTATATACGGAACATAGTTAACAATTTTATTGTAATAATTGAATGATTTTTATTTTTATTTTATTATTTACTTTTAGAATTTAATTAAGAATGTTATGAAATCTTATAATTAGATTAAATCTATTTTGTGATATAGTATTTAATTCTAATTTCTAAATGGAATAAAGATTTTTAGATTTACAATATATTAAAAAAAAAAAATTGAATAAATTTTAATCAATTTAATTTAAAAATATGATTGTATTGTAATAATAATTAATCGATAATTAACAATTTTATTGTAATAATTGAATGATTTTAATTTAGCTTTATTATTTACTTTTAGGATTTAATTAAGAATGTTGTTGAGATTCTTGTAATATTAGTATTTAATCTAATTTTGTGATATTATTACCTAATCTAATTTTCTGATGGAATTAATAGATTTTTAGATTTAGAAATATATACAAATTTTAGTTTGGATAATTTTAATCAATTTAATTTTACATATGATTGTATTAAATTATGTGTTGTGATTAATAGAGACTGGGGTGAGGAGAGAGTATAGGTTTAATGATAAGTGTGAAAGGTCCACTGGAGAGAGGATATGGTAGTAGAGGGTGTGGGGGAGGTTGGATCAAGAGGTTAAGGTAGGAATCCAATTGTCACTTATTTCCATCCTTCATCACAGTTGAGGTTGTTCGAGTGTTTGCCTATTTTTATAACTTCTCTAAATTTTCTATGGTGATAATGATTGATTTTCGCCACTACTCTCGAGTTTTCAATACAAACATGATGATTGGCTTTACAAGAGTGTTCAGCTAGGGCTGAGGTTTTTCAGCAGTTATGTTTTATGTCAGCAACATGTTCTTGAATCCTAGTTTGGATGGACTAACCAGTTTCCCCTATGTACGTTTTTCTGCATGAGCAAGGAACCATGTAAACTCCTTTGTGGCATTTGGGATCAACCTAACCTTTGACCAATTTAAGGCATTTTCTAATGGTATTCATGGGTTTAAAGGTGGTTTTAATATTGTTTTTTTTGTAAATATAGGCAATTTTGTCTATAGTGCCTAATATGTAGGGGAGGTGAACCTTCCTCATTTGATCGTCTATAGGTTGTTTGTTTTTGGGATTATCAACATTCATAAAGGCTTTGATCACTTGGTTTTTATTATATCCATTCTTTTTTAATACATTCATAAGATGGGTTTTCTCTTTCTCAAAGTGATCATGATCCGAAATACATACAGCTCTAATTGCTAGAGTTTTGAGAACACCAATTTTCTGAGAAGGATGGTGGTGAGAGTTGGCATGTAGGTGATGTTCCGTGTGTGTTTTCTTATGATAGACTTGGTGAGATATGGAACCATCTTGGTTTCTATTGGTTAGGATGTCAAAAAAGGGAAGGCTCCCATTTTCTTCCAATTCCATGGTAAACTTGATGAAATTGGATTGACTCTTCAGATCATGCAAGAACATGTTTAATTTTTCTTTCCCATGGGGCTAGATAATGAAGGTATCATTGACAAATCTTTTCCACAGTTTTGGTTTTAATGGGCAAGATTCAATGGCTCTATTTTCAAAGTCCTCCATAAAGAGATTAGAAATAATGGGAGATAGAGGAGATCTCATGGCTACACCACAGGTTTGTTCATAAATTTCATCTTTAAAGCTGAAGAAGGTTGATTTGAGACAAACCTCTATTAATTGGGCCATGTTAGAGGTTGTGATTTTATGGATTACTTTAATGCCTTCATCTATGGGAATGTTGATGTATAGAGCTTTAACATCAAAACTGACTAATAAGTCATTTGGTTCTAGGTTTAAGTGTTTGATCTCATTGATGAAGTGGGTGGAGTCTTTGACAAAGGAACTTGTGTTGCCCACCAAAGGTTTAAGTTTCTTCGCTAGGTATTTTGCCAAATGGTAAGTGGGCCCTCCTATGGTGTCTACAATGGGTCTTATGGGGATACCTTCTTTGTGTATCATCAGGGCTTCATGGATCCTGGGGGTGTAGGGGTTATTTTCTATTAGATTTTTAATGTTATGTTCTCTACTTGTTTTTATCAAATTCTATACATTTATAGAGATATTTTTTATGGGATTCTTCTTTAATTTAATGTAACAGCCACTATTTTTTAGGTGATCTATCATATTTTCATTATAATCTTTTATGTTCATGATGACTGTTGCACCACCTTTATCATCTTTTAGGACTACAACATTAGGGTTTTGGTTTAAGGTTTTGAGTGCTAGATATTATTCTTTGGAGATATTACTTTTGGGAGGGTTGGATTTTCTAAGAATGATAAAACAGTCTTCTCTAATAGTTTCTTTGATGTTGTTAGGTAGTTCATTGATCCCATACTTAATGTTGCACATAATGTCTTCTTTGGGGATGGTACGAGGTGAGATGGCAAAATTTAAACCTTTTTCAAGGAGATACATAATATTTTGGTCAATGTTGATGCTTGACAAATTCACCACCTGTTTGCTTGTTAAGGTAGGTAGATGTGTCAGTGCGGTTGTCAATGTTGTTGTCCCATAGTTATCCATTTTGCTGTTGCGTATTGTGTTTAGGTCAGCTTCAACCATCTCAATTGTTTGGATTGACTGATCACTTGTTGTCCCACGATTATCCATTTTGCTGCTATGTATCGCGTTTAGGTCAACTTCAACCATATCTGTTGTGGTTAACCCTTGCGTATTTGTCAACGCAATCTTAGTTTTGATCCCAGAGAACGCAATAGAGTCAATTGTTGTCCTATTCTCATCTGTTTTGTTGTTATGTGTTACTTCTTCAACTGTTGTTTCAGCTTCAGTTTCATTTGCTGCATTTGTCAATGCAATCTTATTATAGGTTCTAGAAATATATTTAGATTCAGAGTTTGGAGAGTTTGTATTGATGGGTCTAACAACTCATAATACTTTCCTTTTGACCCGTGGATTGCTTACAGCTAGCGTTGCAGCATCAGTTGGATTGTTCCGATGTCCATTAACTCATGTGATGTCATCTAATGTCCCAGCGTTATAGCAAACTATAGAATTTTCCATCCATGATTTGTTTTCCATTTGTGGTTGTTCATCTTGTGTTTGAATGACAACGTTTTCACTATCTGTTACATTGGGTGTGGGTTCGCTAGAGGGTGAGGGTTGGCTGGAGGAGCTAACATGAGTGGGGCTTGAAATAAGAGAGTTTAAGAAGGAGATCTGAGCTGAGTTTATCCTGGAAGATGAAGGACGGTTTTTAGAGGTTATTAGATCCCTGTGTGTAGGGCCAGAAAACTTACTAAGTTTCTCAAATTTCAATGTGGGCTTTAAACATTTACCTTCTTCAGTTTTAAGGGCTTTCAGAGCTAAGCATCCTTCAATTCTAGACCAAATATTTGAATCAATATGACTTGATAAGCTGAGGTGTAGGCTGAAAGATTTTTTTATTTTATTTGTCAAGCTGAGTACGAATTTTGTTAATTTATGAGTGGATGATGGATTGGCTAGCCCTGATAAAAATGTGATAGTTTGTCACGTTGTTTGTGTTCCTCCAGGCTTGACCCATGGCTTGAGAAACTGTGGCCTGGGGCATCTAAGACATAAGCTGTCAAAGTCACCTAGGTATTGCACCCGACCTAGGTCACACCAGCCGTAAGCTAACTCGATTTTAGCATGCCTCCTCCCCCTAGCATGGGTGCAACAACCTTCATGAGATTTGGTCTTAGGTGACCTTGCTAAAAAAGCCCACCCTCATTCGATTATATATATATATAATATATATATAAATATATATATATAGATATTAATTACCACAGTACTAGAATATCACCATAACAAAATCTTAATGAATTAAATCTATAAGGTAATGTGTCTTTATTTGACCCAAGTAACATTTAATTGACACATAACATAATCTATGCAATTATGATTTATTATTTATGTATTGATTGGCAGTATTATTGGCATACATATTTCACATGGTTTTAGTTTAATCATTTAATACCCAGATGTATTA
>APFE031274084.1:0-17082 GCA_000404065.3 Pinus taeda | reverse complement strand
TTTTTAAGAAAAAAGAAAGTTTTTCCTTTCTTCAAAATAAGGTTACCATCGTAAGCTTAGAAAGGTCTTTTGAATATTTTTAACCTAAGTCTACGATGAGGGAAATATCTTTAAAACTGCGTTGCAAAAAAGGATAGCATGCCTCCATTCCTCTATAACATCAGTATGTGCAAGACCCTCGTGTTAAGCATGACATCGCATCGCAATGAAGTAATGCTCATAAGGAAAAACTTCAAGATCTACTGATCTGCGATAACACCGATAAGATCGCATATCATAGAAATAAACTGGCAATATTTGGCAAACATTAAACTTCTACGACCTGCGATGTTGTGATCGCTGTGATGGTGCAATCTACGATCTTGCGATTTGTGATTGGCACGATTTGCGATGGCATGATTTTCGATGTTATGTAAGCAAACCATGAATCAATTAATCACGAATCCTTCGGGCACGTCATTCAAAGAAAAGCCACTTACCATAATCTAACTCAAGATTATGTGCTTTTAATGATAGTAAATGGATTAGTTTCCAGTTATTAAATGAAATGAAGACGTGTTCTTTTGTAAAGAATTACTTCACGTAAAGTGCCATATTTGATATATCTATTGTATTTAAAACTCTCCCATCACCTTTCTTAATCAGTCATTTCCACTTCGCTCGTAATCTGCAGGAACGAAGAGCTAAGATAATTCAAAGCTGAATGCAGGAGCAAATGGGAAAGAAACATAAAGCTCAAGGCTCTGAGACGAAGGAAAAGATGAAGGAGATGGCGCCTTTGTATACAGACACTGCGTGCAACAAGGACGCAGGAATTTCGACATGGGAAGGCATGTATAGGCTGTTGGAGGAAGAAAATCCTAGGGTGATAAAAGTTGATACCGCCGCGGGCTCACAAAACTCTTCCGAGGCATCCTTAGAGGAGCTGGCATGTTCATTTCTTCACCGAATAGCATCTAGACCCCAAAGTTTACCGTATACAGATATGATCAAGTGGATACTTGACAATGCAGAGTTACATGGCAGACTATTCAATGTTCAAAGACATGGGCTCATAGGATCATTCGTCGCACAAGACTTAAAGCTTATGTATCATCTTCCTGAACCTCACACAACCTACAATGCCCAATTTGTCAAGAAATTTGCAGCAAAGAACCCAAACCTAGCAGAGACCACCAGAGATTGGACCAGAAAAGAGGAGCCGCTAAAAAAGGACAAAAACGGTATGTATAGCACTGGTTCCCTCACCTCTCCATATTGTTTTGCTGCGGCCATGCTTTGTAGACTATTTGGGATGCCAGACATCAATAAATTTTCGCCAGAATGGCTACCACTCATAGACGCTGCCACCAACGGCGATATCGTGGATTGGGCCAAGATATTTTCTGATAATCTATACACAGCTGTTATGAATTACCGGTCTAAAAGGTCCCTGTCTCAAAAGATCTATCCCCCTTTTTATATGTCCACATATGTTATGGAGACAAAATACTTAGCTTGGCAGGACGGAGAGGAAGGGAAAAGAGCAAATGCACCCAGAATAAATGAGAGTCATAAGAAATTGCTATTTAACAAATGGGATGATCAAATTAGGCAGGCAGAACAAGCAGCGGAGACAGCGGCCACGTAGGAAAACAGTCTTATCGACTGTGTAAATGAAAATTTACAGAGGGCCAACTTAATCGCAGAGACCACCCTGGGGTACCTACCAAATAAATCACGACTGGAGGCAGAATGGAAGCAGAAGGCGCAGGAAAAGGGAAAAGCGATCCAGGCCTTGAACAGGTTAAATTGGGAGTGTTATTGGGCATACTTAGTCAAGCCACACAGTCAATGGATGACTGTGAAATGCATCATAAACTCAGCCGAGAAAGTAGTGCCAGCTCCCATAGATTTTGTTTTCGCAGCCCAGCTCAGTGCAGAAGTCGGCCAACCGACTCTTCTGAAGTCCATGATAAACACTTGCAGTTTTAAGGACCAAGTTCAGAAGTAGCTTATTTTTAGAAGTTTGTTTTTTCTTTTTATTAGATTAGAAAAAGGACGGTCATTTGAAAACCATATCCTAAATTCTGTAAAGACACTATTATTAGAATTAGGAAGTAGTATTTTAACCCTTATGCATTTAGAGAAGGGTCCATAGATTTGTCAAAAACTTGTCCTCGGAACATGCACATCTGCACCCTCAGAGGAGGTTTTGATGAATGGATGGATCGAGATTTATTTTTGTTTACATTTAATGTCTGCTACTAATGTTTCACTTTTGTACTCTTAGTAGATGTTAGAAAAAGTAGAGATAGATCGTTTTTGCTTGAAGTTTGTGGGTAGAATTAGTCATAAATGGTACTTTTATCTCTTGATCATTTATGCTTATATTCTTTAGGTGATTTACAGTTTTTAGTTGTTTATATGTTATTGCATGAATGTATAGGTTACCATTTGGCACTTCTGTACGGTGGAGTCATTTATTTATGTTTAACATATGAATAACTTATTATGCGATATGCTGTTCACAACTGTTTTGCCTAACTTCTTATGCAAAGTGGTTTATCCTGAATGATTTCTATTCTTATGATAGCTGAATGATCTTTATTACTAGTTATTGTTTGAAATCTCTTTAGATTGCATAATAGAAGATATACATCCCGGGTTAGCGTAGATTAGATGTTTTGTTTCTCATTAGATTACAATAGCATAGAGTTAAGTTAAGAATATGTATTAGATCAGCTTTAAAGTACTCTTAGATCAGCATTATTCAACTCTACACACACACACCCTCGGATCGGGAAACTGGTCCCGTTATCCCTAGTCGGACCTGCTATACCAAACGGATAAGGAGCTGCCAACCAAGGACTAGACCGGGTGGGTATCCCCCTTGTTGTCGACCCGATTTTCGGGGCTTCAACAGGTCCGCAAGGTCCAAATCCTACATCTTATGCAACCAAATGCACACTAGCCGAGGACCTTAGAACGCAACTTGCTCAGGTAGAAAAGGTGTCGAAATTACAAATTTCTCTGAATCAAGATCCTTCGTTACTTTAGTCTTTCCCTTCCACGGAGGGATATACCCAGGAAGCCTCGTCATAAGCTCCACTGCCTCGGCATCAACATCTTTGATACCCTGGACTTCTTCCTCCTCTAGGTCCACTACTTGCTCCGACTATTTATCCTTTTGCTCCTTCTGTTGCACCTCTGGATTCTTTCTTGTCGACATTCACACCGGCACTGTCTTCTTCTACTTGTCCTTTGCAGAGTGCTTCACCTTTGTAGTGGGTTTTTTTTCATTCGTAGTGGTGGGCTTCAGCCAAGGCAATCTTGGCACCATAGGGATAGAGGCTAGAGCTTCCATACTTGTAACTTCTGGTCCTGGAGCATTGAAAACAATAGCACCTAAACTTAGGGCTTTAGTGGGGTTAGTGGCAGTCATTCTTTCCATAAATAGCTCTCAAGCTACTAGAGAACAGTTCATGAGCAACAAGAATTCTTACCAAAACGCTTGACTCATATGCGTTAGACAGAAAAAGGCTCTAGCAATTCTTAGATTGCAAAGTGTTCTCTACTAGACTAGCATGCTCAATTTATAGGGGGATTTGAATTCAAATCCAACCATTCCCCCCAAATTTTGATAATATATGATATTTTTGCAGCAGATGTTCAAACATTTTTTCCGTAATTGCCACCTCCCTGCTCCTCTTAACCACTTTCTGGCCATCAAATCATGAATAGTAACTCCAATGGTCATTTTCCTATTGGGTTGTGTGGTATATGTTTGTCTCGTGCAACGTCCTGAGCATAGCCTCATCTGGTGCACTGATCTAGGAGCATCTTATCAAATCATTGACCAGGTGTTCAAGTGTCGTCATCAGTGTTCAAAGTCGTCATCAATTCAATTAGGTGTCATCAGCTTCGACAGTAATGGTTATGGAGCAGGTTGTTCAAGTAATGTTTATGATTTTCATGGCATTCAGTTGATATGGGTTTATCCCTGGCTGTCGACTTATATTCATTGACAGCTCCGCCAAGATTGGTCGATGACATGTGTTTTGTCGTTTGTCTTCATAGGTGTTGATGTCGACAAGTTTTTCATCATGCAACAAATGTCGCTAATGTCGCTTCGTGATGATAGATTGTAAAAGGGTTGATAAACTTCACGTATTAAACCCTAATCTACATCTATAACACCTAATACTATCAAACCTATCTCCTAAGTCATAAACCTTAATGCATTAAAAATGTATTAAAAACATTATAAAACCTAATACTAAAGACCTAAACCTATGATCTAACCATCGCATTCAAATGGTTATCAAACTATGTTAATACATAAATATAACCCTAAACCTAAGTTCTAAACTTAATTAACTCTCGGCCTAAATACATTGTAAAATAATGCAAATTCAATACACAGTTAACCGTAGCCTAAACCATCAGCCTAACCACATCAGAAACATGTGACCAGATGCATGGTTAACCATTGGGGTCTTCGGAACCGCAGAGGCTTGGGGTTAACCACCAGGGGGAAACCGCATCGGAAGTTGCATGTGAACACTGTGGCCGCCAAGTCTGGGAACCGCAACGTCGAAGTTAGAAGTCAGTGTAAACCGTGTTGGAAAGTTAGCATGTGAGCAAGTTGGAATTTCACCGTGCAGTCAGGGTTAGTTGCAACAGGGACCTTCACCAGAACTACTAGCATGTGATAGGTTGGAGTTCACGGTTAGCGAAGCCGTCGCTGGAACTGTCGGAGAAGACCGCTAGGTGGCATCTAGTCATTAGACCGTCGGTGATCACATGGGAATCCTCAACCTCCACCCGGTTAAGCTGACCGCCAATAGTTTTATGGTTGTTATGATGTTTATTTTGGGTTTTATTAATATTTGTTAAAACAAACTTGTAATATCACTAAGTGACACACCAAACCCTAAATCGTACCCTCAAAGGCAGCTGATGCATTCCCAAGTTAGCCATAGTGGTTATGATGCATCTAATCACTATATAAATGTAAATTTGCAGACTTTTGAAGGGTAGTGAGTGTTTTTTAGTGTTTTGGAGCTTTTCATTCATAGGCTGAGAGAGAGAGGTGGTCGGTGTTTTGATCATATCTTGGGCATCTGGAGGCAGATTTGGAATCTGTAAGCAGCAATGGAAAGCTGGTTCAAAGAGCTTCCTAGTTACAGAGGTCAGAATTGCCTATGCACAAGTTCAGTATGGCAGAATCACTATGTAATCAACTCCTTCTTTTCATTCCTAATAAAGAGATCGCCCATCTTGAAAGTGGACCCAGAAACGTAGTCCATCAGGGACGAACTCCGTAATCAACTTTGTTGTCTCGTATCGTTGTGGTTTTACTATTTTCACCTCTGTTAGGCATCTTTTTTTATGTTTAATCAGCTATTGTAAAGTATCCTTCTCAAGCCATTTTCCTCGATTTCCGTGCTTTGAGCTAACATTCAAATCAATTAATAGCTAATCAATTCTACATTAGTTTAAGTCTATGATCATTTTCAAATCATGCACCCTCATCAATATTCACATAGCCTTGTCGCTGCCTTGTCCTCCAAACCAGGTAATGTAGTTCATAGTCCTGCACTCCCTTGCAATTGCCTGGAGCGCTAAGACTGTCCTGTGGCCATATATTCATTGCATAAGATCCCCCATATGTAGATTCAACTTGCTTCCATTCACTTTTCCCGAGAAGGGATCCCCATTCATCCTCGCGAGCTGAACTACGCCACCATCCTTGAAAATATATGGTCCTAACCAATGCATTTGAAATTTACCTCGAAATTTAGTGAACTTACTATCATATAACAACACAAGGTCATTTGCCTTAAATGTGTGAAGCTTGATATGGTGATCATGCCATGCTTTTTTGTGTTTCTTCTGGACTTGTTGATGGAATCCTGCCAAAAATCGATCCTCCTCTAGCTCCATGAACTATGCTGGGTCGTTCTTCCAAGGCCTCGTGATCCACCATATCCGTCAAAGTTGTTATGCGTATAGTAGGAACAATGTATTCCATGGGCATTACTGCTTCAACCCCATAGACTAATCTGAACGGCGTTTTCCCTGTCAACTTCTTACAGGTTGTCCTATAGGCTCGTAGCACTGTAGGTACATGCACATCCAAATCATTCTAATGCATGTTACAGATCTTTATTAGTGCGTTCTCCAAAATTTTGTTAAAAGCTTTGACTATCCCATTTGCCTGTGGGTGATACGGTGTACTCTTCTGATGGTAGAACTAGAATTCCTCTGTCAGGGTGCTAATTGTTTCATTCATAAAGTGCATACCCTTGTCACTCATCAAAACCTTCGAGCATCCAAACCTCATTAAGACATGTTCAAACAAGAATTTGGCAGCCATAGACCCTATACAGTCCTTGATTGGTTGTGCTTCCGCCCATCTAGTTAAATATTCCATCACAGTAATAATGTAGCACACTCCCATTTTCTTACCAGGGAGCTGAATTGACCCAATACAAGCAATCACCCATTTCTCAAATGCTTGCAAAGATACCTTAGGATGTAGCGGTAGCTCATATCTTTGCGAAGGTTTGCCAGTCCTTTGACATGCATCGCACACCTTATAGTATGCTTTAGAATCCTTGTGCAATGTTGGCCACCATAAACCTGTGCACAAAATCTTCTACGTGGTTTCCATCTGACATAATGGCCTCCCGCAGCTCCCCCATGAGCTTCGGTGAGAAAACTATCATGCTTAAAGTCCATCACATATCTCCACAATATTTCATCTACACCCATTTTGTATAGATGTTCCATAATGACTGAAAAATTGGTTGGATGCACTACTAATTCTTTCTTACGCTGACTTTTATATGCTTCAGGCGCTAGCCCTATAGTTAAGAAGTGAATAATATCATCAAAATGGTTATCAGCTACACATATGGAGAAGAGTTCTGCATCAGGCAACCCTTCCTCAAATTACTGGGTTCTTCGCCTGTTTCAATTCGCGATAGATGGTCAAGTCAAGCATTCAACCTCCTCAGCTTCACAATGACTTCAAAGTCATACTCCTGAAATAATAACAACCATCTTCAATATTCCCCTCCTACACAGGCTTTGTGACCAGGTATTTTAAAGCAGAATGATTTGTATACATCTTGAAATGTCCTCCCAACAGATAATGTCTGAATTTTTGCAGCGCGGAGACCATGGCCAACCCTTCACGCTTTGTCGTTGAATAATTTTTCTCAGCCTTCGATAACTTCCTACTTGCAAAGGGTATAGGGTGGTCCTATTCTCCTTCACCTGCCTGCGTTAGTACGACACCCAGCACAATGCAAGGAACATCCACATGTACATGAAACTCCTTTTTTCAATCGCGAAATACCAATATTGTCGCAATTACCATATTTTCTTTCAACATATCTAAGTTGTGCTGACATTCTTTGTCCCAACAGAATGTCGATCCTTCTTTAGCAGTTTTTCCATGGGCATTGTAATTTGAGCATAAGATTTGATGAATTTTCTATAGTATCCTGTGTGACCCAGCATCACGCACAACTACTTGACAATCCTAGGGGCCTCCATGTTCACAATCACCACAATTTTTGTAGGGTCAACCATTAATCCTTGTTTGCACACAACATGACCTAGCAATATTCCAAAAGGAACACAGATTCAACGTTATCTGGTATCTTCGACATGTATCCAACATAAGGCACAGACTTGTTACATGGCACTTCACCAAGCCAAACACCATCCAATCATCAAAGTACACTTCTAGAAACTTATGAACGAACTCCTTGAATGATGCTATGACTAAACAGGAAAATATTGCAATGTGTTCTTCAATCCAAATGGCATACCAGTATACTGAAAGAAACCCCAATTTATCGTGAAGGTGGTTTTTCTTCTATCTTCTGGGGAAATCTTAATCTAATGATACCTGAAAAATCTGTCAGTGAAGGAATAGGCCTCCTGCCCTCTGAAGTTTTCTAACACTTCATCTGTAAACAACGTCAAAAATGGATCATGAACCCAAGCATCATTAAGATTTCACAGATCTATGCAAATCCTTACTTCGCCCTTTTGTTTCTTCTCTTGGAGAGTTGCTAGGTATGGAAGCATTTCTATGTCTGGAGGAGCTATTGGCAAAGGGATGTGTGCAACTGAAGATAATCAGGAGGTTGGAGTATGTGAAAAAGCTTCAAAAGCTAAGTGTCCATGGGTGCTCCCAGTTACAAGAGTTGTCAGGTATGGAATAATTGTTATATGTGGACAAGCTATGGGCGGGAAGATGTGTGTAGCTGAAGAGAATCAGGGGGCTGGAGCATGTGGCAAAGCTTCATAAGTGTCGATGGGTAGTTACAAGAATTGCTGGGTATGGAAGCATTTTTATCTCTGGAAGAGTTATGGGCAAAGGGATGTGTGCATCTGAAGAACCTACAGGGCTTGGCACGGTGTACAAGGCTTTGAATCCTCAATATCTTTGGCTGCTTTGATCTAGAGGAGATGCCATGTATGGTAGAATTGGTATGTTTAGAAGAGTTATGGGCAATGGGATGTATGCAGCAGAAGAGAATCAGGGGTCTGGAGTGGATGGATGATGTGTTCTAGGAATACCCTTAGTTATGAGTTGAACAATACTTCATGGCATAGTCTACACAATCCCTTCGTCAACGCTTGAAGGAGGTCCAATCAATGGGCTATACTTTGGTCTTGATTCTACACAATTTCTAAAGAATCTTCCACTCTACATAGCTCTGAACATCAAGGTAATGACATTACCCACTTTTCACATAATATAATTTTAATCCATGTATTCAATGACCTTTAATACTTACCTTGTGGTCCCTTGAAGAATATTTTCTCTGCTTCACTATAGCTAACTGAGGCGTCAACTAAAAATTCTGTAACAAATCCTCCCAGAATTCGATCAAGCCAATGATCAACAACCCACGTGATCTTGTTTTCAGAGGCCTCTAGTCATCGCACTAATTTTGGAGTCCCCACTATAGGACTATCACTCTTCCACCTTCCCTAAATATTTTTCAATTTAGCTAACCACTCTTATAGTTCAATTGGAAAAGTGTAGAAGAATTTTGTTTATCTCTATATACAAATATCTATTTAACCAATCTTGTTTTCTTGCACCGTGAAATCGTGAATCTTCCGATCCAACCACTCTTCAATCTCTTTCATAGTCGGATTCCAATGATGTGACATCACACATCTCTTTAAGCAAGTTTCGGTCCCAACAACGGAACCATCTGTTCGCTTAGGGGGTCCTGACCCAGGTTCAGAGTTAGTTGTGCCAACCAACAAAACCCTACATTGTTGGCCCTTTCGAAAACAACCCGCATATCCCAGGCTTCAATCTCACCGAAAGCAATATTGGGGGATGCAAGAACCAAGTTTCCACATCTAGAGACTAGTGTTATGTCTTCCAGCGCTTTAGATCTGCCTCTACACAGATCGATAGACTTATAGGCTCATTACTATACTAAGTTAAAGAAACCTTCAGACCTTCACATAGGTCCACAATCAGTCCTTATGGACCTTAAACAGTCAATTTACCTATTTACACACTTCAAAAATTAACCCTAGATTGGATTTCACGTAGATCTACTTAATTCATTAGAAAATATAAGAGAAAAGGCCTGTAACTTCACAGAAGTGACTACGCATTCATTTCATGCATTATTAAGATAAATTCAAGACATTCATGTAGTGTTCAATATTATTTCATAAACATGTAATTCATCGGCAGCATATAACATAAACAGATACAAATGGAAATACTCAATAATTCCTCAAAAAAATATCTTTATTGATCTTCAATTTACTGATTACAGACTATTCTTACCCTGCGCACATAGTTGCAGGGGTCTGCATACTCAGTTGCAAACTCTACCCAGGCCTTTGCACACTCAACTGCAAAGCCTTTCCTTCTCTATCTAAGTGCAGGAAGCAAAGCCTTCCTACCTTAGCTCTTGCCAAAGACAAAAAAAACTCTTCAATGTACCCAATTCTTTATCCCAACTTACTTCTAGACTCCCTAAGGCTCAAATATTTATAGAATTTTCGATATAATGCCATGGTCCATAGACCATGGGTGCAACTCAAAACTGACAAAATACTTTACCAAAAACAGGGGGGCTGAGCCCCTTTGACTCTTATTCATCTACGTGCTCTGCATCCACATATCATGGAGACTTTACATCTCTTAAAAAATTGTATACAAAATTTTGGTTAACTAACCCAAAACTGATCTATGGGACCCCACCCCAACAAGAATAAGGCAACCCCTTACTCCTAGGTTCGGTTTTTGGCGAAGGAGGTGGAGGGGAAGGAAACAGAGAAGGAGGAGAAGAAGAGGAGGAACCAACAAATTCAGAAAAGGAATCATCAGAAGAGGAAGAGGAAGATGAAGACAACGAAGAATACAACATGGTAGACCAAAATTTGGATTGGATGACTCAGGGCCCATTGGCACTTCCAGGTGTCCTACAGAAGATTCCAAGACACGTGGAGAAGCACTTAATGAAATATGACCCTTGGAAAGACAGTGAAGGCAGAGATCACTTAGACACTTTCTACCTACATCTGTAGACTCTCGAGGCATGTTATGATGATGTTGCATGTATACTATTTCCATGTACCTTGGATGGTAGGGCAGTTGTATGGTACCACATCCTTCCTCCAAAATCCATCCAGAATTGGAGGGTATTCAAAATGATCTTTCTTGAGAAATTTGTTGAATACAAGACCCATGCCATGTTACTGAAGGAGTTGGGTAGTCTTAGGATGGAGCAGAAAGAAAATGTTAAAGATTTTAATCAAAGTTTCAACCGTATTTTGAACAATTTCTCAGATGACACTAAACCTCATGACTCCATCACTATTGATTATTACACTTACGCCTTGTTGACCAGTATTGTGCAGTTCATCAAGTGACCTGCGAAACCAACTTTAACAGAAAATTATGAAGAGGTTATTTCCATAGAGAAGGAACTACACCCTATTGAAGTCATTATGGACAATTCACCCACTAAGGACTCCAAAGACACAGGTAAGAGGTCTCCGACCTTTGTGACCAAGGCCAAAGAAAAGGAAGCATGCGATATTGAGAACCTTACTTGTCTCATCAAGTCCCTGACCACCGAAATGACTAAACCTAAATAGAGAATGAGTGAGACTACCATGAACATAAGGCCCCCACCAAGTTCCCACAAAGGAAGAATGTAGCTTCCAACAATAGCAACCAGCAGGCCAAATCTGCGCAGAGCTCCAACATGGTTCTGAACATTGAGAAAATTTCCATAGATTCATACTGCACATTCCATCATGAACATCATTTGAAAAAAACGTGCCCAGAATGGAACCATGGAATGAAAAATCTTGTTACAAAGTTGTGTGACAAGGTCATGGTTTATGAACAACTAAATCCTAATGAAGAAGAAGAAGTTTCTGCAGCCAATGAAGCTTCGATCACTGGGCATGTAGTAAACATGTATCAGTATACTCTCGCAACCTAGAAGACCACCACTGATAAGGAGCCTCTGAGTGACAGTCCATCCCAAAAGAAACATAATCGATGCAGCTTGAGAAGTCAAGGGGCCACTACTGTAATTAAGGTGTCGAAATAGAAATTCAGAGAAAAAATGTTAAGGAAAATGGGTCCTTCGATCGACTCAACACAGAACACTTAGAGCAATTCTAGGAAGACAAATTCAATGAAAAATGTTACCACAAGCAGTAAAGACAAAACCATCCCACCGTAAACCATGAATTCAATTCCACCCCCGAACACCTCGGTGAGTCTTCCCGCAATAGAGTACAAAATTGTAGAAGGCATGAAGAAGGCTCGTGCAAATATTTCTCTGTTTGAAATTATGAAAATCATGAGCCAATGGGACATTATGTTATGAGAACTTGGGCAAACCTCTACTGGTGATTCCACCTCTTCAAATAAGGGATCGAGTAAGTCTCCTACTACTCTCGCATCTATGGTTAAAATGCTCTGCATGGAGGAGGAAAACTCACTTTTCCCACCATTCTTGTTGTCATTTGAAATATTTAACTTTAATTTTCACAACTTATTGGTTGATTCTGGTGCATCAGTTAATGTCATGTCGCTCTTCGTGGCCAAGAAGATCAACGCTCAATGTAGTAAGACAGATTCATCGATAATCCAACTGGACAAAACTTGCATGCCAGCAATTGGTGAACTCAGGGATTTGATCATCCAGCTATCATCTGATGAACCAGTTCACTAATGCATCAATATTGTAATTATGGACATCCCAAAAGCAAACAAGGTATTACTGAGTAGGGACTGGTCAAGCAAGCTGTAAGGATACTTTTCTACTAACTGGTCACACTTATAGCTTCTGTATAAGGGTAGGAACAACAAGATCTGAGTGTTTTCAGAAATATACATGAAGCACAATGTGACTCCCTTGAATGAACATAATGAGTCATTGGCTTTCGTGGAACTTTTTTTAGCAATTGTTTCTAGAGACATAGTTGGGGTGCTATCTTGCAGAGCCATCCCTTGTCCCATCAGACACATAGTTGGACCTCCTTCCATGTTCAACTACTAGAAATGAAACTTTTACAGTAAGTAGTAGTAGTAGTAGTAGCAGTAGTACTAGTGCAGTTAGTAGTCCCTATATAGATGATATGTGGACCATGTACTTCGATAGATCCAAAATGTAGGAGTGCTCTGGAGCTAGTTGTGTTTTAATAGAACCACTACAGAGAAAATATATAATCTCTAGTTTCTTGGAATTCGAGTGCACAAACAATACCACAGAGTATGAAGCACTCGTCTTGGTCTTACAAAAATCCATTGACCTAAAGGTTGTTGTCCTGAAAGTGGTAGGTGACTCTGAAACCATGGTGCATCAGGTACGTAACATTATACATTGTGTGTCACCTCATCTTAAGAGTTATCAACAAAAGGTATGGCAACTCATTTCTCATTTGCAAGCTTTCCATATTATTTCAGTGCCTAGAATGCGTAATGCAGTTTCAGATGTATTGGAAAATGCAACTACTAGGATGTTTTCGTTAAGGGATAACTTTACTATTGAAATTTTGTAAAAACTATCCATCACAAACAACATCACTAATTTATGTGTATTGACGATGACCAATAGATAGTGCATTTGATGGCCAACACTGACGTATTTAAAGATGCAGCGATAGACAAGGATGAGAACGAACAGTCTCTGTAGGATGCAACTAGTACAAGAAAAGGAAACCTCATCTCCTAGGGTGTGGTATCACTAGAAAAGTTGTATTACCCACAGAATCATTTTTAGGGACCTGTGAATGCTAAGACCCATAGTTCTACATTGTTGCATGAGTAGATCAATCTAGGAACAAAAAAGGATCTGAAATATGTGAATCTCAGTACTTGCTATACACCACAAGAGTGGAAAGGTTTTATCCACCTCTTTAATCAGTACCGTGATGTCTTTGCATGGATGTACGATGATCTTAATGCATATGACAGGAAAATAGTCAAGCACGTGGTACCGATCAAAGAAGGGGCCAAGCCTTTTCAACAGAAACTAAGGAAATTTCACCCATCACTTAAGCCCCTCATATAGAAAGAATTGACGAAGTTGTTGGATTCTTGGATCATTTATAAAGTGCAACATTCGACATGGATATATAACTTAGTCCCTCTAAGGAAGAAGTATGGGGAGATCCTCCTATGTGTATATTTCCGTAACCTCAATCGTGCCTTAGACAAAAAAAATTACCCAGTGTCGTCCACAGATCACGTATTGTAGATAATATCTGGAGCTTAGATGTTTAGTTTGTTAGACAACTTCTCGAGTTACAACCAGGTTCTGGTAGTAGAGCCTAATAGACTAAAGATTACATTTTGTACCAACTAGGGTACATTCATGTTCCACCGAATGTTGTTTGGGCAGGTTAATGAAGGTGCAATATTTCAACGTGCAATGGACATCGCTTTCTGTGGTCTTATCAGATAGAGCGTAGTGATCTACCTCAATGATGTAACAGTGTTCTCAAGACAATGGTTAGACCACTTGCGCCGCCTCAAGAAACGTTTTGAGATATTCCGAAAATATGAGATATCCTTGAATCCCAAGAAGAGAATCTTCATAGTTTTCGAGGGTAAACTGCTATTATAGTGGCTACAAACACCCTCCAAAAATTTTCCATAAGCTTGGTTTTGGAGCCTCCCTACCAACCTTCACATGAGCATGTATTGATTCATCAGGTACATAAGCTCTAGTGATTTTCTTGCAAAAAGATAGCTTGTCAATCAAACCTTGATGCATTCCCCTCATAGGTTGTTCATTTGGACTTGGTCCAGTAGTAGGCTGAGTGGCTCCTTCAATATTTTGTGCAAATATGAAGGGCAACTAGCATTCCCTACAGAAATTGCACAATCTTGACTGGCAGCCTAATGGGCCCTACAATTGTGCAATTCTGTTGAGCAAACTTCACCCATAAAATTGCGCAATCCTTCGTAGTTTGGCTGCTTAGCCCAAAATTTTAACAAATCTAGGCAGCAGTCAGCTACTCTACCCAGAAATTGCACAAATCTTTTGAGTAGCCAGCCCAACTCCCAGCCAGAAATGTGCATCTTCTCCCAGCAATTGAGCAGTCTCTTACATGTGCAACTTGTTAGTGTCAGTCTTGTTTTCCTATCACCAGTGATAAAATATGCTTTTACCAAGTCTGTCAGGAATCTCAAGGTCAAATTTTATCATGTCACTAGATTTTCAGAGTAAAATTTGGTCATTGGCTAGTTTGTCCAGGAATGTCTCCATCCTTTTGGAAAAATCACACATGTTGGTCACCTACCTCACTCAGATGAAGAAATCATAATAAAAAGGATGTTTTCATTATATTAGTCATCACCAATACCATTCCACTTAGTCTCATGTCTTCATTAATTCATTAGGATTTCAAGGTCCATCATCATTCCATGCGTAAATCTAGCATTAAATGAATCATGATAAGCATCTCTTTGTATAAGTTTGATGAATTTTTATAAGTTCTTGATGGTTGCAATCTTAAGGTTTCAGAAGAAGAAGTCTAACTATTCAAAAAGATAAAGAGCAACTCAGGTTTAAGCTCTCCAAAATGACCTAGTTTAAAAGGTGAAAAATCAGGTTTTGGAAAGGTATGTGGGGCCCATTTCTATTTAAAAGGGAATCATATTTTCCTATAAAATCCCAAAATTTCCAAAACTTATTTTATTTTCCTTCTAAACTCCTTTGTTCATCAAGCTCTCCCCTCCATTGTTGAAAAAAAACACGGGTTCCTAGGAAAATTTGGTCAAAATTGGTGGCGCTATGCTTCTAGAGACTGCGTTGCGCTTCTGAGGCTGGCACTGTGCTTCTGGACACTGCGCTACACTTTGGCACTATGCTTCTAGACATTGCGCTATGCTTGTGCCATAGCAACCTAAAACTCTTGAAAACTCACCCAAATTCAATTTTGGAGCCTGCAATCTAATTTTTTGCTAACCTAAGCTTGTCCACAAGTAAGTATAACACTTTACTTAACTTTTTCCTTTGGCAAGATGTTTTCAAATGCAAGTTCTCTTCATCTAGGGTTTAGGTGAAATTTTCATGTTGCAAGCTAGTGTAATTGATGGTTTGGATAGTTTTGATATTCTAAACATGTAAATATTCCACCTCATAGCTCTGTACATGTTTAAAATACACTTTTATTCATAAAATTACCTCAACTTTAACTAAACCCTAGCTCATACCTAGCATTTTTAGTAGATTCCTAGCAACTCTATCTTTCAATTTCTGCTAAACATCTCTTTCCATCATTTCACTCCATTTAATCTTCATAAGTTGCTTGCAGCCTCGATTCATCTCCTAAAAATTTCCCTGCCATCATTTCCATTCCTCAAACTCCTAATTTCATATTTTCACTCATTCCTCACTATTTTTCCATTTTCCTTATTCTAGGGTTTCTACCATCATGGAGGGAGATTCTTCACCAGAGAGGGAAAAAACACCATAAAGGAGGCAAAATCCTCATATATGAGCCTACCAACTACAATGAAATCAACTCATCACCCTTCATCAAGCAATGTTTTGAAGATGTAAATTGTCTAGATTTTTGCAAAAGGGTATGTGAAGTAGGTTTTTATGAGCAATTGATAGATTGGATTGCCACCCATTTCAAAGGCTAAAGGGAAATCATAGAAGGGGTTGAGTTTACATTTTTAGTGGCTTCCATTTCACTTGCTAAAGGATACCTGATCATGGAGAATACTGGTTTAAAGGTATGAATTTGAACCTTGAACATTACAAGTCTTTCTTGAAAACACCCTACTGGGAGACCCATACAAACATCATCCCATTTAGGTACTTGTCGGAGAAGTATGCTCCATTAATGAAGGTTGTTATGAAGTTTTTCACCTGTGAGGGAAGGTTTTCTAGATTGTATGCATATCACATTTGACTTCTAATGCACTTCACAGCTAAAAAACCTCTCAACATGTGCAATTATCTATAGAGAAGCCTTGTTAAAATGTCTTAGAAGGTACAGGTGAAAGACAAAGAACACTACCCTAGTATTTTTCATCATAGCTTGATAAACACTATAGTTCTCTATCAGCTTGCAGAGAAGAACATGATATGGGATTCTTTCATATAAATAGCTTTTTAATGGCATGAGACTAATGTTTCAGTTCAACATCAAAACATACCAACACAACAGATGGAGGTAGGATCATCAAGCAAATTAGTGGAGGTTCCTAATGCACCTAGACCTGAGGTGACTAGAATATATCAAAGAGGAAAAAGGCTTGTGTTTACTTCTCATGTTGAGAAAGGGGCCAAGCCTTCTACATCAGCAAAATAGGGATCACATGTACAGGATGAAGGCTTATTTGAGCATGAATTTGAATTGGTGGACTTAGAAACAAAAAATGACCCTTCAAACATGCAGCACATCATTAAAGAGAAGGATTCTCAGATTAAAGAACTCATGGACAACATGGCTCCGGAACCTGTCGACGACCACAAAAACACAGTCATTTCCATGCTTAGTGGAAGGAAGGCCTGACATGTAATCCATGGAGATGGATTCCCAAGGCCGATTAGG